>QANZ01019983.1:0-22611 GCA_003254925.1 Chamaecrista fasciculata
TTTATTTATTATTTTTATTATTATTTTGTTTATTTCTAAATGCAAATCTTATTTTATTTTAGGTCTTTTCTTTTGGAAAATTTCCCCATTTAATTTTATGATTTTGTGAACCTAAAATTCTCAATTTATTTGTAAAGCCCAAAAGTTTATTTATTTACAAAAAGACCCGGTCAAAATCGAGTGTCCACACTCTCTTTGTTGATGCTGTTTCTAATTGTTGGATCTTCCAAGTCAATCAGCACAAGCTTCTCTCCAAATAAAAAGAACAATGGCAACTTGAAGGAAGCTGATGAACTAGGTTCTGGCCGGGTGTCATTACCTAGTTTAGATGAGGCAATTATGGGTTCAATTTTACCTGCAATTTAATGAATACACAGGGTGGCCCTACGATTCACCTCCTATGCTTAAGTCAGTAATGTGTATTTGCTCAATAATGTTAATTGACTGAGAATAGAGCATACCTTTGCCAGTGTGGAGGTCTGACCTTTTTATACTGGCTGAGGACAATCTGGTGTGATCTTGCCATTAATGCTTGGATATCTGATTATGATCTTTGCTGATCTGATTGTGATCCTTGGCTCCCACGTAACTTCCTTTCCTGTGCAAGGCGCTTAATGGTCAAGGCAGAATCCATGGGGAGAATCTTTCTGATTGACTGCGGATCTTGGTCGATCTTTGATTGGTTCCTGATTGATTCAGAGAATGTTTCTTTATTCCTTGCGGTCATTGGCCTTGTGGGCACCCATGTCCTTTATCGTGCTAGGAGTTCTTGTTCTAGCGAGATGTAGGGCGTTCTTGCCCTTACGACTCGTCTTGTGGGCCAGTGGTATACTAGGCTAAGGACATTACCTGCCATTTGGGCCTCTTAATTATTGAGCCTATTATCAGAAGCTATTAGCATATGTTGGACCTTTCCCTTGCGCGGTTATTACAAGTTCAAAATTTAGGCAAACATTAGGGACCAAAATAAGGTGTCGACTTATAAATTAGAATAAAATTAAAACCAAACAATCATTGCACCCAAGTTGACTATTCTTTACATGTTAGGTGAGAAAGAAATGGTTTTTTTGCACAAATTTGTGCCTAATTTTGATCTAAGAGTTGGCTCTCCATAGTCCATAATATACAAATAATGCTGACTGGTAGAGCGAGTGAGTAATCACGTGGAACATTCCTCGACATCGTCTTCATCCCATCTCAACTAACACTTCTAGCAACGATTTTGGGAAAGAAAAGAGAGTAAACTTACTATTTGGTCTTTTTTTTTTTGACAATTTCAACTATTTAGTCCCTACATTTTTGAAATAGACTATTTGGTCATTCCAAAATTACAAATGTTAAATGACACATATTTAACTATTTGGGACAATCTAAGGTTTGTGATTTGGGAATGCTTCAATAGTTGAAGTACCACGGAAGCTTCATGTGTAATACAAAAATTTGGGTCTGACTCAATTTTAGACCGATTTAATTGTTTTTGTTGGTCCTTCCGTTGATTTAGGTGAGTAGGATGTTAAAGTAACATTTAACGAAGTCATGTAAGCATTTAACATCTACTTTATTAAGTAATTTAACAATTCTGATTGAGGGACTAAATAATTGACGATTATAATAAATAAAGGAGTGACAGACTAAATCGTTAACTTAATAAAAAAAGGGTAAATTGCAATTTGGTACCCTGTGGTTAGGGGCGGTTCCCCTTTGGTACCCTGAAAGAAATTTTTTTGCATTGTGGTACCCCGTGGTTTGCTCCGTTAGCGATTTGGTCCCCTGAGGTTTTTTTCTGTTAGGATTTAACGGCAAATGTACGTTAAAATGTCAAAAATCTCCTAAAAAGTCTTCTCTTATGCGTTTAAGTCCTTTCCCTTTACTAAAAGGGATCAAAACATAAAGAATTAATTATAAAANTCGAGCGAGCTTATATGGGAAGATTGTAAAGAACGCATGAAAATGGCAAAAAAGAGTATAAACGAAGTGGTAGTGGATGACATTGTGCACGCTGGTTTATCAATTGAGGAAGCGAAGTTATTTGACAAAGAATTGAAGGAAGCAATCGGTAGGGTTCATAATAAGGAGTGTGATGATAATCCACGGGACTTGTGGCGCGAATTGGTGGCTCGAAGATTGCTAAAACCATGGCACCCACATTCTCTGCATCAGCTCGTCTTCTACTCAGTCTATGCGAATTGGGATGTCTCCGTCAAAGGCCCACCTCCTTATTGGTTCCCTTCGTTGTGAGTGATTTTGCTCTTTTACCTACTTTTTCTGCAAGAATTTCGATATTCTGGTTTTGTAATTTCAATTCTTCCCCAATCTCGAGTCTCGATCTTATTCCCTATAGTATTCTGCTTGCGGTCGCATATAGGGATTGGCCTACGATTTTCATGCTTGTATAGAGATGTAGAATAACTTCCAATTTTATCAGGAAATTTCTCGCCTATTTTAACTTGACTGCTTGGCAATAAATTGATGAGTAGATGAATTAATCCTTGAAATAGTAAATTCTAGGAGTAAACTAAACTAACATTTTGGTCATCAAAGATCACATGTGCACAAGATCAAAATATTATACTTATTAGTCTTTTTCATGGACTAAATAGTATACCGTTGTAATCTTTCAGGATTAAACATATACTGTTTTAATCTTTAAAGGGCTGAACTGTGTATTTCAATCTTTAAGTTACCGAGTTATGAAGTTGATGATCTTTCAAGGACCAAATTGTTAGTTTACTCCAAATTCTTTGCACGTTTTCCTTTTCTCAAACCCGAACAGTGGACCAAAAAAAGGCTGATGTGTCATTCATTTATGAATTCCAGGGCTCATTTGTGCACATGATAATTTTAAGGTAAAAGTACTCTTGGTACCCTCAAAGTATGAGGTTAGTTTTGGTTGTACCCCCAAAGTTTTTTTGGGGTCAATTGTACCCCTAGTGTTTCATATTCAAGTCAATTGTATCCTCAATGTTTCATATTTCAGTCAATTGTACCCCCAAATTGAAGGTATAATTGACACCAAAAAGAAAAAAATTTGGGGTATAATTAACCCAAAAAACTTTGAGGGTACAACTAAAACTGACCCTGTACTTTGGGGTACCAAGGGTACTTTTGCCTAATTTTAAAGGACCAAAGCTATAAAGAAGCCTAACATTTCAAGGACTAAATTGTTAGTTTTCCCATAAAAGAATATTGATGCATGGATGACAGTAAAATGCCTGTTTTTCATACATAAAAGAATAATTACTTGTTACAAATTGTTGTCTTTACTCTTTATTGATTTAATTTCGTTCTTTTGGGTATATATATATGTATTAATTGGATGAATTCTCAACAAACCATGCTTCCAATATGGTCAATTTTTCTTTTGATTTTGGCATAGCTTCGAACTTCCTCAAAGAATTCTGCCAACTGATTCAAAGAGTTAATTTTCTGGTTTGTGACCTTTCTAGATGGCATGCAAGACAGACAAACCTGGGACGTGTTATGGAAGTGCATGGTCCAAAGCTTTTGGGAAGATCATACAAAGATCCTATAACTAGTTTTAATAACTTTCAGAAATTTTCAGCTCAACATCCAGAGGTTCATTTCTTTACTGTGACTTAAACTAATGGCCACTATATTAGCGGCAAATAACATCTTTTACTTAATTTCAGGTGTACTGGTCAATTATTCTGAAAGAGCTTTCAGTATCATTTATTGAAGATCCAAAGTGCATCTTAGATACCTCTGACAAATCAAAACATGGAGGAACTTGGCTTCCAGGTTCGGTCTTGAATATTGCAGAGTGTTGTTTGCTGCCTAGGGAGCATCCAAAGAAAGAAGATGACAGTATTGCCATTGTATGGAGAGATGAAGGGTTTGATGATTCCAAAGTTAATCAGATGACACTGAAAGAGCTTCGAGAACAAGTAATGTATTGCTCTCACTTCAGAATCAGTAGCTATATTTTATTCTTTATAATACATTTTCAACTAAAGTAATGATAATCCTGCCATTTGTTTTGACCGGAATAATCCTGCCATTTAGATTTTGTTTATTTTCACAACTTATCTTTACTTATAGACAATTTTTTCTGAAGAATTCACCATAATATATCTGATCCATGTATATTATCATGAAAAAAAGAGGATATTTTGTATGAATAGGTTTAATTACAATTCTTTACTTGCTACTATAGGTATGTCCCGTTTTTGTCTATTAATCAACTTCGAATGTTCATGAGAAACCTCAATTGTTCTGTTGAGACATCTGGAAGGAAGAGATTCCTTTACCTTAACTATAAAATAGAATCTCTATGACCACGTTTATTTGTTTTACATAAAATGTGGAGAAGAATTCTTAAATTATCTTCGTCCTAGCTCTCTGAGTTATCCGCCATGTCATCTGAATTGTAACTTAGAACTTCTTATAAAGAAAATAGTTGCTAATTTTTTTTTTTTGCGATTATATAATTAATAAAAGTATATCTAAGTAGGTTTCCATTTTCTTTTCATTTTTCATATTGAAAAGTATGTGTGACAAAAATATTTCATGACATTTTAGTGCTTGGACTAACAATTGTCCTGGTGGTAAATGTTCAGTTCTATTAGCTTATAGGTATTGCCTATGTATACATGCATACATACACACGTGTGCACACACACACACGCATAATTAGAACATTTGCTGAGTTATTTAATTCTATCATTCAATGTGAAAATTTCAATTTCATCAGTATATTGAAAATGCAGAGTAAAATTAGGATTGTTAATATATCATTCAGCATTTCAGCTTTCATTTGCTTTCATAAATTTCGCCCTTGTATTTCATTATGTCCTTTTGATCCTTTTCTGTTCAGGTTTTGTGCTCAGTTGTTTTCAATTCATAATACCCTAGCTCTGAGTTATCTCTGTTTTATCTATTTTCTAAACCATGTCCAGGATAGTAACAAAAGCGATAGCTGCTACATTCTCAAAGGGTGATGCAATTGCAATTGACATGCAAATGACAGTTAATGCAGTTATAATATATTTGGCCGTTATTCTAGCGGGATGCGTTGTGGTATCAATAGCTGATAGCTTTGCACCTAAGGAAATTGCAGTTCGTCTGCAAGTGTCTGATGCAAAGGCTATCTTCACACAGGTGATCATTCAATTTGATACTGACATTCGTACCAAGTTTTCTGCTAATGGAATTTAGACAACTCTATCCTGACGACTGTTTTTCTCTTGTGCAGTGACCAAATACTATGTTTGTGTATAAAATTTAGGATGGGTAATGGGAACTGATGTATATCTGAGAAGCATCTTGATAAATCAGTAGAGACACAGTTCCCTTCTGAAATTATGTCTGACCACTTTCTCTTCCTTTAAACGTCCTCAGAGCGCCTCTTATTTTTTAATGATTTCTGTTTCGAACCTGTTGATGTGCTCCGTTCAAATCCCTTTATCTTTTTAAATCATTATTAGACTAGTAATGCAGCCCATGCAGCTCTTTTTCCCTAACTAACTCATGCCTCTGCCAAAGAGTAAATAACTTTGTAATTGGACATCTATCAATACCAGCCCTCTCCCTAAGACGTTTCAACTTGTATCCAAAATGAGAAGTTGGAAACTTTTGATCTATGAGCTTGGATGGCTCCTTGGTATTTTAATCCTTGTCACTGAATCATTTTTCTTAATATCCATTGTTAGATTGATAGAATATCTGATTAATATCTATAATTATTCTAGGATTAATATTAGGGATTGTGATTAGTAATTGTCATTAGTAATTAGCTATAATCTCTCCTGTAATTACTCCTTTTTGTTTTCCTTCCTAGAATAGATTCATTACTCACTTGTATAAATACCTTCACATACATGAGATCAATAACACAGTATTTTCCCAGACAATATATGTCATGGTATCAGAGCCATAGAGCTTTTCTTCCGCTGCTGTCTTCATTTCCTAATTTTTTAGGTCAGTTTTCGTTTCAAATTGGTAGTGACATTTACCCTCGTCACTAAGCCCGCCCTTTTCTGAGCCCCGTTTTGCCTCACCGCCACCGGAATTGGACTACCCACCGTCCTGTCGGCCAAACCCCGAAGTCCGGCCGCCTTACTCCGCCGCACGCGCCTCCACGCGCCACCCCAGCAAACCAGCCCGCCGCCCACGCGCCGGCGCGTGAGAGAGCGTGCGCTGTCTTTTTTCGCCTCCCTCACTTCCGGTCTACTTTCCAGCGTGTTTCCGGCCATTTCCGACCATCACCCAAAGGTTTCAGCCGCTTGTGGTGGTTTCGGTTACTTGAGGGTGCTCGTTCGTTTGACTCTTCTCTAGGTTGAGCATTTGATATTTTGTTTCTTTGGTGGTGCATCAATTTGGGAGTATGTTGTCTTCATTTGTTACCCGTGACACTACTAGAGTCAACTTGACCAGTGAGGAATTAGAGAAATTGAGGAGTTTGTTGAACACTCTATCACCACCTCCTAATATAGGTAATTGTCCTACGGTGTTCTCAGGTATGTCTTCTCAATCTTCTAACCTTCACCCTGTTTTTCCTCTGTTTCTAATGTTTCGGATAAAGTCCTTTGTGATACCTGGATCATTGATTCAGGGGCCTCTGATCATATGAACAATTCCTTTCATAAATTCATCTCCTATACCCCATGTCCTAGCCATCGAAAAATCACTTTAGCAGATGGTTCAGCTACCACTATAGCTGGCCAAGGAAATGTTTGTTTAAATGCTCACATCATTCTTAAAGATGTTCTTCATGTTCCTAAACTTTGCTCTAATTTTATTTCTGTTCATAAGCTTTCATCTGACTCTCATTGTAGTGCAATTTTCCACCCTACCCATTGTGTTTTTCAAGAACAAGGCACGAAGAGGATGATTGGACATGCTTAGGAGCATAATGGTCTATATTATCTCAAAACTGGTAATAAGGGATATAGTGTTCAAAGTTCGTCACCCCATTCGTTCCATAGCCTTTCCCTTAAAACCCATAAAGAAAAAAATTGGCTTTATCATCTCTGTCTTGGACATCCATCTTTTCACACTTTAAAAGTTATGTTTGCTAATTTGTTTGGAGGGTTAGCTATTGAGAATTTTCATTGTGAAGTTTGTGAACTTGCTAAACATAAACGTGTTTCTTTTCCTATTAGTAATAGTAGAACTTCTATTCCTTTCACTTTGATTCATAGTGATATATGGGGGCCATCTACTGTTTCTAATATTTCTGGAGCTTGTTGGTTTGTCTCTTTTATTGATGACTATACTCGTGTGACTTGGGTTTATTTGCTCAAACAAAAGTCTGAAGTTAGTTCTATTTTTCCTAAATTTTACAACATAGTTCACACCCAGTTCGGGGTAAAGATACAACGATTTCGTTCTGATAATGCGAAAGATTTTTTCAATCAATCTCTTTCGTCATTTTTTCAGCAACAAGGTATAATCCATGAATCTTCTTGTGTCTATACACCGCAACAAAATGGAGTTGCTGAACGGAAAAATAGTCATCTTTCAAGCACACGAGCTCTTTTGATTCAAAATCATGTTCCACAAAAGTTTTGGGGGGAGGCTGTTTTAATAGCAACTCACTTGATTAATAGACTTCCAACCCAAGTTCTTGATCGTAAGAGTCCTATGCAAGTTCTCACTGAATCTTTTCCAAACTTCAATGCCTCAAATAATCTTGTAGCTAGAGTCTTTGGTTGTGTTGCCTTTGTTCATGTTCACCTCCCTCAAAGGAGTAACCTTGACCCTTGGGCTCTAAAGTGTGTTTTTCTTGGTTACTCATCCACTCAGAAAGGTTATAAATGTTATCATCCTCCAACTAGGAAATATTATGTGTCTGCTGATGTCACCTTTGCTGAACTTACCCCTTATTTCACCCAGGATTCCCCTCAAAAGGATCAAAACATCTCCGAACATAACCTATTTCCTGAGTTACTTGTTCTGTGTCCTCAAATAGTGGACTTGCCTGTACAGTCCCAACAACCTGACCAAGATCCTCACTTGCCTGTACAGTCCCCACAACCTGACCAAGATCCTCCTCAAATCATTCTTGACCAAGATCCTCCTCAAATCATTCCTGACCAATATCCTCCTCAAACTTTGGATACTACTCGTCCTTTAAAGTTTTACTCTCGGCGCAAAACGCTAGCTCCTGCAAGTGAGCCGGTCCAATTATCGTCTTCGGAGCCCCAAGATGTTGAGGTAACTAATCCTTCTTCTTCTCCATTAGATGATTCTGATGATTCTCATCTTCCTATTGCTTTAAGGAAAAAAACAAGGACTTGCACTAAACATCCCATATCTTCATTTCTTAACTTTGCCAATTTGTCCACCAAACACAAAGCTTTCTTGACTAATCTTCACAGCATTCCTATTCCCACTACTTTATCCGAAGCATTGCAGAATGAAAATTGGGTGCAGGCTATGAAGGTTGAGATGGATGCTCTTGAGAAAAACCAGACGTGGGACCTTGTTCTTTTACCAAGAGGTAAAAAACCATTTGGTTGTAGGTGGGTCTTCACCATGAAGTACAATTCTGATGGTACTCTGGAAAGATACAAAGCTCGGCTCGTTGCCAAGGGCTACACCCAGACTTATGGTGTAGATTACATGGAGACATTTGCCCCAGTCGCTAAGATGAATACTGTCAGAGTACTGTTATCCCTTGCCGCTAATTTTGGGTGGCAGTTGCACCAGTTCAATGTCAAGAATGCATTCTTACATGGAGACTTGGAAGAGGAGATTTACATGGAGATTCCTCCAGGCTTTAACCCAAGTTCTAAGCCAGGAACAGTTTGCCGTCTCAAAAAGGCCTTGTACGGGCTCAAGCAATCGCCTAGAGCATGGTTTGGGAGGTTTTCTAAAGCTATGTTGAGTATGGGGTATAAGCAGAGTCAGGGTGACCACACTTTATTTATACGCCGATCTTCTTCAGGGGGAGTGACTATTCTCTTAGTGTATGTTGATGATATTGTGATCACTGGGGATGACATTGACAGTATTGCCCTGTTGAAAGAACAATTGGTGAAAGAATTTGAGGTTAAGGAGCTTGGGAGACTCAAATACCTTCTGTGTATTGAGGTGGCTCACTCAAAGAGTGGGATTTTCGTTTCCCAACAGAAATATGTTGTTGACCTGTTGACAGAGGCGGGTAAATTGGGTTGTAAACCAGCCTCCACTCCAATGGAGCCCAATCACCGCCTATATGATGCACCTGAAGAAGGGTTGGTTGATAAAGGTTCCTATCAGAGGCTTGTGGGAAAACTCATTTATTTAGCACATACTAGACCGGATATAGCTTATGCTGTGAGTATTGTCAGTCAGTTTATGCATAATCCGAGAGAATCCCATTTAAAGGCAGTTGATCGAATTCTTCAATACTTGAAGAGTACACCAGGGAAAGGCATTCTCTTTAAGAAAGGGGAGAGCTTGACTTTGGAAGCCTATACAGATGCAGACTATGCTGGATCACTCATTGATAGACGGTCAACTACCGGGTATTGTACATTCTTGGGAGGGAATCTTGTAACTTGGAGAAGTAAAAAACGGAATGTGGTTGCAAGATCAAGTGCGGAAGCGGAGTTTAGAGCAATGGCACTTGGTGTGTGTGAACTTCTGTGGCTCAAGATTATCCTTGATGACTTGGGCATCACCTGGGAAGGCCCCATGAAGCTTTATTGTGACAACAAGTCAGCGATCAGTATTGCTCATAACCCAGTTCAACATGATCGCACTAAACATGTGGAGATTGATCGACATTTCTTTAAAGAAAAGTTGGATAGCGGTCTCATATGCACTCCTTACGTTCCTTCTAGTGACCAACTTGCAGATGTGCTTACCAAAGGCTTGTGTACTATCACCTTTCAGAGTCTAGTCAGCAAGCTTGGCATGGAAGATATCCATTCATCAGCTTGAGAGGGAGTGTTAGATTGATAGAATATCTGATTAATATCTGTAATTATTCTAGGATTAATATTAGGGATTGTGATTAGTAATTAGCTATAATCTCNTGATTAGTAATTGTCATTAGTAATTAGCTATAATCTCTCCTGTAATTACTCCTTTTTGTTTTCCTTCCTAGAATAGATTCATTACTCACTTACCTTCACATACATGAGATCAATAACACAGTATTTTCCCAGACAATATTTGTCATCCATGAATCCTGATGTCCCATATGAGTCCAGAAAGCCATCTTCTCTTGCTTGCTTCGAACCCTGATTTGGTTAAACCTCTTGCACCACTAACTTCATCTCATAGCTCATCTATTACTGGGAGTGGATATGTCTGGGGGAGTTTTGTTGGTAAACCTAAACTGCGTTCTCTTGAATTATTTTGAATTGTGATTAGTTATCATGTTTTTATCGTTCTGTTTTTTTATCAATAGTTTAAGCATGGGAGGCATTGCACCCTATTTTGCTCTAAACTGCTGTATACAAATTATTTATATATTTATTTTTATATACATAAACACATAGTCACACACACACACACACACAAATATATATATATATATATATATTATTAAAAAAATAAATATTAATTGTTACTTTCATCGATTTCTATGATTAGATTTCTTAATTAGAGTATCTATATATAAGTTGTTCTATTTTATATTTTTTTAAGAATAAACTTGTTGAGATTTTTTTCAGTGATTTTTTTTTTTGAATAAACTTCGTGTAGAGAAGTCTTAAATTTAGGAAAAGCTACCCATTCTTTCTTTATTTTATATCATAGGAGGATTGCTTATCCTCCTTCTACGTGCTGTTTTATTTTTCTTGTTATAATTTTTTTTTTCACAAAATAAAACTTTTGATTATTCAACACCATTATTCCTGGTTACCAAACAAAATGTGATGGTAAATGAAAAGCTATGTGATGATTTTGCATAATTTGCAAGACAACTACATATATAAGATGGCTGGAAATACTATCTAAGCTTAAACTTGCATGACATTCTACCTATTTCTGTTGGAACTAGGAAATGCCATCTAAGCTTAAATTTGTTTTCAGGATTTCATATCAAGGGGTGGTCGGAAATTTCCTTTGTACAGGTAATGCTTTTTCACCCTAAACTTTCTTGCTGCATTTCTCAAATCAAGAATTGAGTAATAACTTCACATCTTGGTTCACTACTACGATGTTTGTGTCTATTTGATCTGTTTGACTTATTGTCAACATTTGAATTTTTAATTGTTAATATTGTTTGCTATTATATTAAAATCAATATTTTGTTGGCATTATGATGTCTATATTTAGTTAGATACATAAATTGATATTCTTTATTGGCTGAAATTTATGACCAATCGTAGATTTCCTCGAGTTAAAAGGCTAATTTAAATGCCAGTATGACTCTCTTTTAGTATGTTTCTCTGGAAAAGTTGAAATATTTCAAGCTTGATTGTCCTCATGTTTGAATTTTTCTTTGATAGATTTTGGCCTGTTGATTTTTGTTAAACAAATCATTGAAAAACTCATCCTGTGTATTTCTCCTTGCAGTCGAGTCATTGAGGCAGCTACATGTAAAGTTATTGTCCTTCCTGTGATTGGTGATGATATAGGAGTACAATTAAGAGAACAGGACCAGTCATGGAAAGATTTTCTCTCATCTAGGAGTCAGCATCCCAGGTGATTTGCATTGTACTTTATCTATTGGACTACTTTATAGTCTGATCAAACTGTAATGTCTTCCTATTAACTAACCACTGCTAAAAAATTTTTGCAAACAAAAACTGAAGGACTTCATTTGCATTTATTTGTCTTGTCTCACTTTACCATTTGACTACTGGCAGATCAAATTATTACTCTCCAGTCTATCAATCAGCTGAGTCTGTGACTAACATACTCTTCTCGTCGGGAACCACTGGTAAAGATTCTATCCAATGTACACATCAGTTCAGGACTAGTATTATAATAATTTTCTGATTTTAATTTTTCTTTTAATAGGAGAACCAAAAGCTATTCCTTGGACTCAACTTTCACCTATTAGAACTTCTGCCGATGCATGGGCTGTAATTGATGTTCAAGTTGGAGATATTTACTGCTGGCCTACAAATCTAGGATGGGTATTGGGACCAACACTGATCTATTATTGCTTTCTAGCTGGTGCTACTCTTGCTCTTTATCATGGATCTCCTCTGGGCCATGGTTTTGGAAAATTTGTTCAGGTGATTTCTCCAACTCTATTATTGTATTGCTTATGCAATATGTGTTGCAACTTGCAAGAGATCTCATATCATTCTTGTCATTGTACCAATGATAGAGAATAGGACGATAAAAGGATGTAGACTAGTTTTTCATATTTATGGATGAAATTAATTCATTTCACTAGCTGCGGTAGGTCCTGAACTTCTTTGCAATACTGTGGCATTTAGCAAGAAATGACTGTGAGATATTATGTCCAGGGCACAGCACAGAACTTTCTCAATAGTTTTTGTGAAAACAGACAAACTGCAACTGACGGTCAACACTATGGAAAAAAGAAGAGAAAAAGAAACTAAGTGTTCTCTGATCCTTTTAAAAAGTCTTTTAATTTTGTCAAATAGCATTACTGTTAGTGAAGTTTTATGAAAGCAGCTGAAAAAGGTTGCCCATGTTGGCTATGTTCTTTAATGTTGTAATACTATCTGTCTACCTGTTGATTACCTTGTGTGGTTTCCATTATTATTTTGCTTAATCATAGTAGTAATTGTATATATGCATTTATTGTATTTAATTTGTTTCCTAGATTTGTTTAGAGACTTTTATATATCTTCAGATTACCCTAACGAGAACATCAACGAAGTATTAAAAAATCTTCACTACCTTATTCAACTTATTTTCTAAACAAGAAAGGAACTTTAAAAATGTTTCTGCATGGTATCTGGTTATGTTACTATAGATGACGTTAGTTTTTACTTGTTGTCTAGAGTTCAGATTGTCTATGAAAATATCTTCTACATTATGTATATAGAAACATCTTATCATGTACAAATCTGTTAATTCAATCAGCTCGCCTACACTCTAGTATTGAATATGCTTTTGTTTCTTGTTTTTAAAATATGAACAATACATTGTTTACAAATTTATATTTTTCTTATAAAAGAAATGTTAACATGACATAGTTTTTGGACGAGGAAGGGTCCTGTCAATCTTAGAAAGATAGAATATGAATTTTCTTGTTATTATTCACAAGACACCATATGAATTTATATACTGATAGGGTTACCTGCACTCAATACCAGAAAAGAGACTACACACAGCCTCTAATTCATTCAAACAAAAGATAACAGTCGATACAGCCCCAAAACAGAGCAACTAGCAGCAATCACAATAACAAACAGCAACAACACAACAAAAAGCAATAAGATAACTGGACATTCGAGAGGCCAGACTCTCCCCAAATGTTTGCCCTACTAATTTCCTGAATGAATCCTAAACCAATACCCCCCCAACACAAATACAGCAAGCATACACACACACAGCAGCTCCCAAACGTCCACTACTGTGTCAGAAATCGTTATGCAGAGCTGTCTCCACCTCCCGTACTATTCACTACCTCTTTTCCTTTCTTTTTGACACTCTGGGACTGATTTGGTACTGGCCCAATTCCCTTAGGCCCAATCTTGTTTCTCCTCTTATAAGTCTTCCATTCACTTAAGTTCTTAGGCCCATCAATACCCTCCCCTATGAGTTTCACCTTGTCCTCAAGGTGGAAGTGAGGAAATTGTGATTCAATCATGGTATAATCTTCCCATGTGCTTTCGAACTCAGGTAGGGCGTGCCACTTAATGAGAACTTGAATATTACCCTTCCCATCATCTCTAATCTGCAAAACCTCTGCTGGCTCAACTTGTAACTCCATGTCTTCAGTCAATGCCTCCGGTAATTGCTGTGTGGGAACCGAAGGATGAAGAGCCTTCTTGAGTTGGGAGACATGAAAAACCGGGTGAATTCTGGTGGTCTCGGGTAGCTCCAATTGATAGGCAACCTCTCCATACTTGGCTGTAATTTTATAAGGCCCATAAAACCGAGGGCTAAGCTTCTCATTCATCTTTTTAGCTAGAGAACGCAGTTTGTATGGGCTAATTTTCAGATAAACTGAGTCCCCAACCTCAAAATGCACTTCCCTCCTATGCTTGTCGGCATACAGCTTCATTCTTTCCTGAGCCTTGGTCAAGTTTTGCTTGAGTTCATCCAACACCACATTTCTAGCTCTAATGTTTTCATTGACTTCTTCCACAGCAGAGTCATAATCCTCCCACCTAAAGAGAGATGGTGGTTCCCTCCCATATAGAGCCTTAAATGGGGTCATACCCGTGGATTGGTTAAATGTGGTATTGAACCAATATTCCGCCCATGCCATCCACTTGCTCCACTGCTTGGGTGCTCCGCCTGTGAAACATCTTAGGTAAGTCTCCAAAGTTCTATTGACGACCTCTGTTTGGCCATCGGTTTCCGGATGGTAACTTGAGCTATACTTGAGGGTGGTCCCTGACATCTTGAAGAGTTCCTTCCAAAACTGACTTATGAAGATTCTATCCCTGTCCGACACTATGGATTTCGGAAACCCATGTAATCTAACTACTCCTTGGATGAAGGCAGCCGCTACATCCTTCGCCGTAAAAGGGTGATGCAAAGGGATAAAATGAGCATACTTTGTGAATCTGTCCACTACTACCATAATGGAGTCATACCCCTTGGATTTTGGCAACTTCACAATAAAATCCATGTTGATATCCTCCCAAACATGTTGTGGTATGGGTAAAGGTTGAAGTAACCCCGCCGGATTCATGGCTTGGTACTTGTTTCTTTGGCAAACATCACACTTTGACACAAACTCCTGAACGTCTTTTTTAAGCCCTTCCCAATACACAATCGCAGCCAACCTTTTATAAGTCCTCAGGTACCCCGAATGACCCCCAATGGGTGATGAGTGAAATTCACCAATCAATTTTGGGACTCTAGATGAATTTTTAGGAAGACTTATAAGAGGAGAAACAAGATTGGGCCTAAGGGAATTGGGCCAGTAGAAAATCAGTCCCAGAGTGTCAAAAAGAAAGGAAAAGAAGTAGTGAATAGTACGGGAGGTGGAGACAGCTCTGCAAAACGATTTCTGACACAGTAGTGGACGTTTGGGAGCTGCTGTGTGTGTATGCTTGCTGTATTTGTGTTGGGTGGGTGTTGGTTTAGGATTCTGATAGGAACTAGGATGTTACTGAGATAATAGGTAGATAAACACTGAATAGGAGGCAATATTCGATATGTAACAGATAGGAAATACAACCAGCACTTCAAAGATAAACATAAATAGACACAGCTCACAGCACACTGATACCCACAACTTCACACAAGAACACACAAGAAACACAAGAAAACAGTAAAGATAATCTGGGCATTCGAGAGGCCAGTCTCTCCCACCAATTCCCTACTAATTTCCTGGATGCCACACCCTCAGCCCTCCTCCCTTACATAAAGCGAGCATACTACACAGCTCACTCCCCTCCCTCCACTACTGTGTCAGGGTCAGAAACCGTTTTGCCTTCCTTCTCTCTCTCTCCCGTACTGTCCAGCCCTCCTTTCTTTTTCCTCTGATAGAACTTGGGCTGAATTGGGTCTACCCCAATACTGTTGGGCCCAATAGCACTCATTTTTTCCTTTTTCCTTCTTCTATAAGCATTAAAAGACCCATCCCATGCAGACCCAACAATACCTCCCTCCATGAGATTCACCTTGTCCTCAAGGTGAAAGTGAGGAAATTGTTCTTGGATAACCAGGTATTCCTCCCAAGTATTCTCAAAGTCAGGGAGGTTCTTCCATTTGATAAGTACTTGAATCTCCTTCCCAACTGTTCTTCTCACTTGTTTGACTTCTTCGGGTTCTACTTGTAGCTCCATCTCCTCTGTCAGCACAATTGGGAGGTCTTGAGTTGGTACCGAAGGATGAAGTGCCTTCTTCAATTGGGTTACATGGAACACAGGATGAATCCTTGCTGTTTTTGGAAGTTCTAATTCATATGCCACCTCACCGAGCTTAGCCTTAATCTTGTAGGGCCCGTAGAAGCGAGGGCTCAATTTCTCATTCAATTTTCTTGCCAACGAACGTAGCTTATAAGGGCGAATCTTCAAATAAACCATGTCTCCGACTTCAAAACTAACCTCCCTTCGATGTTTGTCAGCTTGTTGTTTCATTCGGTCTTGAGCCTTGGCAAGGTTTGTCTTAAGCTCGACCAGAATGGTATTTCGGACCCTAATTTGCTCATTCACATCTTCCACAGCTGATTGGCAATCCTCCCATTTGAAGAGAGTTGGGGGATCTCTCCCATACAAAGCTCTGAATGGTGTCATCCCAATTGATTGATTGTAAGTAGTGTTGAACCAATACTCTGCCCAAGCCACCCAATTACTCCATTGTTTTGGCGAATCCCCCACAAAGCATCTCAAATAAGTTTCCAAGGTCCGATTTACCACCTCGGTTTGCCCATCGGTCTCCGGATGATAACCGGAGCTGTACTTCAAACTAGTCCCAGCCATCTTGAAGAGTTCCTTCCAAAAGTGACTAATGAAGACCCTGTCACGATCGGACACAATGGATTTCGGAAACCCGTGCAGTTTCACCACTTCTTGGACGAAAACAGCCGCTACATCCTTGGCGGTAAAGGGATGACGAAGAGGGATGAAATGGGCATACTTGGTGAATCTGTCCACCACCACTAGGATAGTGTCATACCCCTTAGACTTGGGTAATTTCACAATAAAGTCCATGGAAATATCTTCCCAAACCTGCTGTGGAATAGGTAGGGGCTGCAGCAATCCCGCGGGACTCATAGCTTGATACTTGTTCCTTTGACATATCTCACACTTCGACACAAAATCCTGCACATCTCCCTTGAGCCCTTGCCAAAAGACAACCGCTGAAATTCTTTTATAAGTGCGTATATAGCCCGAATGACCCCCTAACGGCGATGAATGGAACTCGGCGATCAATTTAGGGATCCTCGCTGAATTTTTGGGCAGCACCAATCTGTTTTTATAAAGCAGGACTCCATGCCTCATGCTGAATCCATCCGGTGGTTCTTCCCCTTTTATGATTTGTTCCTTAATCTTGCTCAACTTCTCATCTTTCTCCAGCTCCTTATCCCACTCCTCTAACTCTTCATATTGCCATAATGAAAACCCTTTTAACTCAAGGTTCTCCTCTCTTCGAGATAAAGCATCCGCCACTTTATTTTGTTTTTAGGGTTTGTATTGAATCTCAAACTTAAACCCAATCAGTTTGGAGATCCATTTTTGTTGATTTTCATCTATGATACGTTGCTCCAACAAGTACTTGAGGGCCTTTTGGTCGGTGCGGATGAGGAACTTGTTCCCCCAAAGGTAATGTCGCCATTTCTGTACCGCAAAGACAATAGCCATCAACTCCCGTTCATAAACTGAACTGTGTTTGTGTCTGTTGGCCAACACTTGGCTGTGGTATGCAATAGGTCGACCTTCTTGCATAAGGACAGCCCCCACCCCAACCCCTGAAGCATCGGCTTCAATCACGAATGGTTTAGCAAAATCAGGCATAGCCAAAACAGGCACTGTAGTCATCGCCCTCTTTCTTGAGTAAATTGGTCAAGGGTGCGGCCACCTTCCCATATCCTTTAACAAACTTCCGGTAGTATCCTGTAAGCCCGAGGAATCCCCTTAATGCCTTCAAGTCCTTGGGTCTTGGCCATTGTACCATACTCTCAATTTTTTTAGGGTCGGCTTCCACTCCTTGTGCAGAGATTATGTGCCCCAAATACTCAAGTTTTTACTGTCCAAAGGCGCACTTCTTGAGGTTAATCACCAGCTGATTGTCCTTCAAGATAGAAAACACACTACGGAGGTGGTCTAAGTGAGAGTGGTAATCAGGACTATAAATTAGGATGTCGTCAAAGAAAACCAGCACAAACTTCCTCAAATGTGGCTTAAAGATGTCATTCATGAGGGATTGGAATGTAGACGGTGCATTGGTCAATCCGAAGGGCATCACCAAGAACTCATAATGGCCCTCATGAGTACGAAATGCTGTCTTGTTCTCATCCCCTGGCTTAATTCGTATCTGGTGATATCCGGACTTAAGATCANGTATGGGTAAAGGTTGAAGTAACCCCGCCGGATTCATGGCTTGGTACTTGTTTCTTTGGCAAACATCACACTTTGACACAAACTCCTTGTTAGAAGTCAAGATTTTATTTATTAGAGTTAGTTGGTTAGTAGAATATTAAATGTGGTAGGTGTTGTTGGTGTCTTTAAATATGTGTCCAAGTCCCATTGTAATAAAATCAATTCCAACCTATCTAATCTATTCAAATCTATTCTACTAAAATTTAACATGGTATCAGAGCTTTTTGAGCCTGGGTAAATTTTCTCCTCATTAGATCTGAAAGTTCTTCCTCTTCTTCCTCTGTCCAGTGGGTAAATTCAGCTAGGGTTTAGTAGGTCCACTTTCAAAGTTTCCTTTTAGTGTCACCGCCGGCAGGAATGGAGGCAGAGGCGTCCGACCGGCGGTTCCCTGGAGTCCGGCAGGAAACCGAGCAGCGCGTGAGTCTCACGCGCCATTCAAATATTTCGCACGTTTCTCACGCGCCAGCGCGTGAGGGAGCGTGCTTCGTCATTCCAGTAACCGCCTTCCTCAGACGCCGTCGGTAGGCTATTTCCGGCGGTTTCCGACTAATACCCAGAGGTTCCAGCCATTTTTGTCTGGTTCTATTGGTTGATGCTTTGTTCAGCTTACTGCATTTGGTGTTTCTTTTTCCTGAGTTTGTTGTCTCTTTCAACTTGGTGTTCCAGTTTCAGCATTTGTTTCTCTTCTAGTTTCATCCTTGTGAGTTCAGGCCTTAATCGCCGATTTTCTTGTGTTTTTTGGCTTTGTGTGGAGATTTGTGTTGTGCTTTCATTCCAAGTCCCTCTCACATTGCTCTTCTTTTCCCTGTTCATCACTCAAGCTTGTTGATTGAATCAAGTTGATGGCTGTGTTCTCATTCATTCCAGCCTTCTCTCCTTGTGACTTCAACCATGGGCTCATAGCTGTGTTTCCATTCCAGCTTCTTCTCCCATGGATTTTTAACCACAGGATTATGTTTCCTTCTCTCAACAAGTTTAGTGGTGATTTCTTTTGAGTTGTCTACATGATGACTATTTGAGATACAATGACAGGGGGAGTTGCGAGAAGATTGTTTCAAGGGTGTTTTTCCTAGTTTTATGTTCACAATTTTTATGATGTATGGGATTTTTATGTTTTGGAATATCTTTGTAACAAGTTGGGCATGATTAACATCTATGCTCCAACTTGAGGAGGAGTGTTAGAAGTCAAGATTTTATTTATTAGAGTTAGTTGGTTAGTAGAATATTAAATGTGGTAGGTGTTGTTGGTGTCTTTAAATATGTGTCCAAGTCCCATTGTAATAAAATCAATTCCAACCTATCTAATCTATTCAAATCTATTCTACTAAAATTTAACACTCCTAAACATCTTTTTTAAGCCCTTCCCAATACACAATCGCAGCCAACCTTTTATAAGTCCTCAAGTACCCGAATGACCCCCAATGGGTAATGAGTGAAATTCAGCAATCAATTTTGGGACTCTAGATGAATTTTTAGGAAGACTTATAAGAGGAGAAACAAGATTGGGCCTAAGGGAATTGGGCCAGTAGCAAATCAGTCCCAGAGTGTCAAAAAGAAAGGAAAAGAAGTAGTGAATAGTACGGGAGGTGGACACAGCTCTGCAAAACGATTTCTGACACAGTAGTGGACGTTTGGGAGCTGCTGTGTGTGTGTATGCTTGCTGTATTTGTGTTGGGTGGGTGTTGGTTTAGGATTCATTCAGGAAATTAGTAGGGCAAACATTTGGGGAGAGTCTGGCCTCTCGAATGTCCAGTTATCTTATTGCTTTCTGTTGTGTTGTTGCTGTTTGTTATTGTGATTGCTGCTAATTGCTCTGTTTTGGGGCTGTATCGACTGTTATCTTTTATTTGAATGAATTAGAGGCTGTGTGTAGTCTCTTTTCTGGTATTGAGTGCAGGGAACCCTATCATTTGGTATCAGAGCCTGGTTGATGACGCCGAAACTGGAACAGACGAAGATGTGCGTTTGTCGATCACTCGCACTTCTCCA
Source organism: Chamaecrista fasciculata (assembly GCA_003254925.1). Classification (NCBI taxonomy): domain Eukaryota; kingdom Viridiplantae; phylum Streptophyta; class Magnoliopsida; order Fabales; family Fabaceae; genus Chamaecrista; species Chamaecrista fasciculata. Next base: position 20,094 of record QANZ01019983.1, read on the forward strand.
TTGCGAGATGCGTGCGACGAGGCTTGTGCAGCGTGCGAACTGGTTGGGTCTTTTGATGGCATGACCCAGTTGGCTGATTTAAAGAAAGTGGGCTTCGGGTCGACCCATTTGGGCCCAAGTGGAGGTTTGGGCTTTTTAGCTTCTTTAATCTTCTTTAGGGTCTGATTTTTAGCCTCAATCTTTTGGGCCATCTCCATGAGGTCCTCCAAATCATGCGAATTGCTAAGCCTCAACTCAGCCCTCACTTCATCTCTCAACCCATTTAGAAATGCGCCGCTGAGCAAATCGTCCGGAGCATGTTTCAACGGAGCCGACAACATCTCAAACTGATCACGATACTCATCCATACTACCTTCTTGTGTTTCCTCCATCGGCGCATCTCCAATCTCCTCATCATCCGCCGAAAGTAACAATACATTTAATTGTTTCTTCTTGCAACGGTGGCCTGGACTGTATTTCTCATCACATCGGTAGCAGAGGCCTTGTTCTCTTAGGGGAGGGTATTGATGGGCCTAAGAACTTATGTGAATGGAAGACTTATAAGAGGAGAAACAAGATTGGGCCTAAGGGAATTGGGCCAGTAGCAAATCAGTCCCAGAGTGTCAAAAAGAAAGGAAAAGAGGTAGTGAATAGTACGGGAGGTGGAGATAGCTCTGCATAACGATTTCTGACACAGTAGTGGACGTTTGGGAGCTGCTGTGTGTGTGTATGCTTGCTGTATTTGTGTTGGGGGGGGTGTTGGTTTAGGATTCATTCAGGAAATTAGTAGGGAAAACATTTGGGCAGAGTCTGGCCTCTCGAATGTCCAGTTATCTTATTGTTTCAACGCCATGAGTATTTCATAATGATTTCCCCTTTGAGAATCATGAAATCTCCTTATCAACTTCTCTTTGAATTCATCACAACCCTTCCAAGGTCTGCGTACCTCCACCCATTGGAGCCAGTGCAAAGCTTTTCCTTCCAAGCAAACAGCCACAGCTTCCATTCAGTCATTCTCCGGAATTTTGTTGACGGTGAAGTAGCGCTCCACTCGAAATATCCAACCCAAGGCATCTTCTCCAGTAAAAAAATAGGAATTTCAAGTTTGCGAAACTGTAAGGACTGGATTTCTTCCCCCCCTTTTTGTTCACCTCTGTTATCCAGCGTCACTTTCTCTACCACATTTTGGTCCCCTGAAGCTTCACTACTTTGCTGGGAGTCCGACGTGTCTCCAGCACTTTCAGGAACACCAAACTTCTTCTCTATCATGTCACGTAGGTCCGTGAGTCCCATCGCGAGGTCATTGACGGCATCCAACTTGGTGTTAATAATGGCAACTTCTCGCTCAAGACTCTCTATCTTGGTCTCCATCCTTCACCAAAGTCCAAGGTCGATTGCTCTGATACCAAATGATAGGGTTCCCTGCACTCAATACCAGAAAAGAGACTACACACAGCCTCTAATTCATTCAAATAAAAGATAACAGTCAATACAGCCCCAAAACAGAGCAACTAGCAGCAATCATAATAACAAACAGCAACAACACAACAGAAAGCAATAAGATAACTGGACATTCGAGAGGCCAGACTCTCCCCAAATGTTTGCCCTACTAATTTCCTGAATGAATCCTAAACCAACACCCCCCCAACACAAATACAGCAAGCATAAACACACACAGCAGCTCCCAAACGTCCACTACTGTGTCAGAAATCGTTATGCAGAGCTGTCTCCACCTCCCGTACTATTCACTACCTCTTTTCCTTTCTTTTTGACACTCGGACTGATTTGCTACTGGCCCAATTCCCTTAGGCCCAATCTTGTTTCTCCTCTTATAAGTCTTCCATTCATTTATGTTCTTAGGCCCATCATATACAAATATGAGAACCTATGAGTCTTGCCCTAGTCAGGCCTAATCTACATTAATAAATAGCCTATTTGTCATACTCTAGTCAATTTGTTATTCTTTTCCCCACATTGCTGCCAGAATTCTGCTCATTTAATTATCCCAAGAATATGGACAATCTTGAGTTAGCACGTAAGGCTTTCAAGTAGAATTTGGTGGAGTATTATCAACACTTTTAATTCTCTTCAGCAGGGGAGAATGATGGAGAATCAATAATTATGGGAAACCTTGTAAAAAACATATTCTAGAAAGAAAAAATGAATTATTGCTACCTAGGGAATATTAGAGTTTGACTAGAAATGAATTTTTCTTTTATTATCTTGCAAATAGGAAGAAGTAATAGCATCTAGGAATTATCTTTACTTTATTATTTTGGAAGTTGTTATTTTTATTGTTATTAGAAATAGTTGTCTTGAAAATTGTTATCTTTTAATTAGTTTTAATTGATCTTTGACTTGGGCTCTCTATATAAAGCCTCTTCTACCTTTTGTAATGAAGTTCATGCAATTGAAGAATATTATTCAGATTATTACCGCTCCCTCATTTCTCCTATTCTCCCTCCATTTCTCCTTTCTCCCTCAATTTCTCTTCTCCCCGCCCTCTGATTTCTGTTTCTTCCCCCCCCCCCCCCCCCCC
>QANZ01019984.1:0-16003 GCA_003254925.1 Chamaecrista fasciculata
TTTTTATCTAAAAGATTAAAACTAGGATTCTGCTTCTATCTTTCTATACTATTGACTTCCCATTCTTTAGATGAGTATATATGACTTTCAGTAATATTATATTATTATTGACGCATAATAATAAAAAATCTTTTTCATCAAAATCTAATACAAAAAATTTGAAAAATTAAAAAAGAAATTCTAGAATCAAGTATATTTTTTAAAAAATTGTTTGAAAATTGGAATGGGCTAACCTGTCCAACCCAACCTGTTATTGTTTGGTTTGGACTTAAATACTTTTTTTCCAAAACCCAACACAAACCAAACAACCATTAAAAAAAAATCCAATCTAACTTACCCCTCGAACACCTAATGTACAGTAGTTTCCAATTCCATAAATTAAAAGAGTTTAATTTTTGGATGGCAAGGATTCTCCAGACCAGATCCAATTAAAAATTTGAAGCGACAAATAATATAATTACTTTCAGGTAAAACCTCCGTACTCAACTAGTGTCAACTTACTAATAAGGTCTATGCTAATTAGAGAATTCTTTTAGAGATAGATGTCACAACTCACAAGTGAAGTGAGATAACCATAAGGAATTCAGTTTTTTTTTTTCCTTAGGAATTCAGTTGAGTATGTTTGGTTGTTCTGTTTCCTGTTTCTATTTTCACTGAAAAGAAGAAATATGACTGAAAAAGTATTTTGTATAGTTTTTTTAAAAATATTTTCTGAAAATATTTCCTGAAACAGGCTAAAAAAAGGAAACGTCAAAAAGACATTTCCAATATTTCCAAAACAAACTTCTGATATTTTGCAACTTTACACAAAAGTAAATTATTTCATCATGGTAATTAATATCATCATTTAGTAATAATCAAACCTAAAAGCATATAAAAACTAACATTATTCAAGTTGACATAATTTAAATATAAACGAAAACGATTTTTTGACTTTATAAAAAAAATATTTCTTAAATGTTGAAAATTTTGCAATGAAAATAGAATTTTAAAAATGAAAACAGAAAATAAAAACATGAAATATTTCCTTAAACCAATCAGGCCATCCTAACTCCGATCCCAGTTATCCATCCTCTCAGGAATTTTTTTGTTTAAAAAGAAAAATTGAAAATAAAATAAAATTGGCGCTAATTAAGCCCCTGTTCCCGCGTCTCTATCTTCCTCTACTTCTTTTTTTTGGCCAAATTCCTCTACTTCTTTGCTATATAGTTGATTTGTTTCTTCACCCGTCATCTGTTTTCCATAATTCGGAAAAAAAAAGTTAATTTTGAATAATAATGTAAAACGGTTATCTTACTCCTTATCCAATTTGTTAATATTTTGTAAATTGTACTAGCCTATACATGTCTATCTATATATTTTGAAATTTAAAAGATTTAAATATTTTTTATAAGCACCGCTAGGGATGACAACGGATAGAATATCCAGTGATTTTGTCCCTATCCGTATCCGTTCATCCTATCTAATATCTGTATCTTATCCGTATCCGACAAATTAATATCCGTAATTGCACCCTATCCGATATCCGGTATCCGATGGGTACCCGAAATATCTAAAAAAATATGGATATAAGATAGGATATCCTATTTTATCAATCGGATATAATGGGTACCGATATCCATTATCCACCAACTAATATAAATAAATGAAATTTGTTATTTATTTATGTTTTAAATTTTTTTTTATAATATAAAAAAATCAAATATAATATAACTAAAAATGATTATATAAAAATATGTATAAATATAATTAATTAAATTTAAATAATTATATATAAAATATTAAATTGAATGTAAAATATAAAAATTAAATAAGTAATAGGGTATCGGATATCGGATACCCTAACTATCCGTTCATTTTGACGGATATAGGGTATCTGAGGGCAATATCCGAATCTGCCTAATATTCGAAAAATATTTAATTTTCACTATCCGTATCCTATCCGATATCCGATATCCGACGGATATCGGATAATTTTTTCGGACGGATACAGGCGGGTACCCTAATTATCCTAAAAAATTACCATCCCTAAGCACTGCACATCAAGGTTGTCAAGATCGATATCTTACTCAAGAACGAAAGAGACATAAAATAGATCAAATTGTAAGATCGAATCGAGGATCGTAAGATCCTATGAATTTCCTTAAAAGAATATTATATAAATCATATAAATAATTACTAATAAAAATATATATATAAATAATCAATCATATGTCATAAATTCATCTTATAACATGTACCTCTAGATCTTTATCCAACATCATCAATTTATAATCTTAACATGTAATTAGCTAATTATCAAAAAGTTTAAAAAGTTTATCACAACTTCTGTAAAAAACTAATAAAAGTAAGGCAACAACCACAAGTAATATTACAAATTTAGAACATCATTATCAAAAAAATTCATCCAAGCATATACCACACGTCAAAAACATCATCATCCATATTCTGATTTGGAATATCTCAGTGAGAGCATGACTAGTGACAATACTATGCATTTGGGAGATGAATCCAATTTTGAAGAGTCTAACAATGTTGCTTTTGAACATTTGGAAAGAGGGTTAGGCCTTCCTTCTAATGTACTGTCGGATCCTCGATTGGAGGGTTCAACTCATGTGTCTAGTAGAAGAAAAGTGAAAAGGTTGGACTACAAAAATGTGAGTTCTCTATCATTTTATAAAGGTTTATTGAAATCTCCTAAACTTGATTTTTAGTAAATATTCCCTTTTGTTAAAATTTTTATGGTTTGTTTTTGTCTTTTTTTTTTCAGAAGCTATACGAGTCATTTAAAGAAAATAGGTATCCAGACCGAGTCACAAAGGAACTCTTGTCACAAGAACTTGGAATCACTTTTCAACAAATTGATAGACATGACATTATAAAGTCTGTATTAACATAAAAAATGACTGTCATTCACATTTTATTTAAATAGTTTAAAACGCAAAAAACAAAAGTTATATTTTGAAAAGTGACAAAAGATCCACTAAATTTTTAATTTGTGCAAATATTTCATTTTGCTAAAATTTTTATTGAAAAAATCAATTTTATTTTTTCTTCAATTTATTTATTATTTTCATTGACACTATAAATTAGTTAGTTACTATTTGTATATTATGTGATTGAAATAATTAAAATATTATTCAAAACTTTTTAGAAAAATATACAGCAGAAAAGTTTAGAGATTTTGAAGTTGAGAGAACCATGCAGATTTTGAAGTTGAGAGAACCATTTCCAGCTCAATCTAATTAAAATTAAGGGTAAATTATACTTTGGTATCTTGTGGTTTGATCCTATTTCACTTTGGTACCTTGTGGTTTGAAACTTGACACTTTGGTACCCTTTGGGGCTATTTTGTAATTTTAACCATAACAAATTTTGCAAAAACTACATATTGACCCCAAATTTTTTTAAAGTTTTCATTTTAGTCCCTAGATAATATGTATCCAAGGACCTATTTGTAGTTTTTTGAAAATTTTTTGGGGTCAATATGTAATTTTGAAAAATTTGTTATGGTTAAAATTATATAATATCCCTAAAAGGTTACCAAAGTGTTAATGGAGAATACCACAGGGTACCAAAGCGTCAAGTTTCAAACCATAGGATACCAAAGTGTAATTTACCCTTAAATAATGGGGATATTTTTTAAATTTCAGCAAACCTTAGATAACCCATCCAAATACCATACCCATTAACCCTAACCTGACTAACCCAACACCAATTTAAAACATCATTGAGATAGAGAGTGAGAGCCACAACCCATAACCCTTATCCCGAACCCCATAGCTAGTGAGAGATCACAGATAAAATGAGCGATAGAGAGTCCCACAAAGAGAGAGCAAGAGCTATCAAGAGACAAGTTGCGTTATTGAGAGATATTTTATGCATTTGACCTAAAATTCAGGGGGTCTATGTATAATTTAACCTTGAAAATAATATAAGTACATTTTAACCAAGTCAATAAAACAATATGGATAAATTATACTTTTGACCTGTACAATATTGATAAGTTTGCATAATAATTCCATATTATAAAACTATTCATTAAAATTATTATTGAATGAAATTTATTTTCCTCCTCAACTATAAATAAAATGAATCAATTCTTATTCTTAAAAATTACCTTAATCATTCCAAAATCTCACACTCAAACTTTCATAAAAAAAAGTAAAATAAATAAAATAAAATTCATTTTATAAGTACACACTTTAATATTAAAGTAAAATTTGTGACATACTAATAGAGTATTGTACTAGTGTTTTTTTTTTTTTTTGCCTTTTGGAACATTACAGTAGCTCACAAACTAACATACGGAAAACAAAAATAAAGAAGTTTATTAGGGGTGGCTAAGATATAAAACAAAAATGAACAATATTTATATTTATTTTTGAATAAGGATGATCAAAATATTGAGACTCAATGAGGATTTTAAAATTCTTTTAAATGGATCTAGTTCTGATAAAATATAAATTTTTATATTAAAAGATAAATACTTTAAAATTTTTATGTGTTGAACAAATATTAAATTGTAAAGATAAAATATTAAATATTTCATAAATATTGAAATATTCTAATAAAATAATATATATTTCTATTTATGATTTATTTATTTTGTTTTTAGTAATTATATATGTAAAAAATTGATAAAAGTAAGTTTTAATAAAAATAATTTATTTTAAAATTTTTCTAAATTCAGATGGGATAAATAAAGAGGATACTTCAGGGTAAGCTTTCATATATCTTAGCGTTATTGCAATTTTTACTAACACACAAAAGAAAAACGGCAAATGCAAATGTAAGAGATTTTGATTAAAGAAGTTTCCAATTAAAGAGGGAATTATACAGGATTCAATACGTGATCTAAGTTAAGGTTTATTTTGGAGACCGCAGATGGGACAAGAAGATGAAGCAATAATGTTTCTTTTATGCAGCTTTTCATATGTAAGGAGACTATTCTGCATAGGGATAGTAATGGGTGGAGTACTTAGTGATTTTGTTATTATTTGTATCTATATTTATTTATCTATCCTATATAATATTTGTACTTTATATAATATTCGGCNAATTATATATAAAATATTAAATTGAATGTAAAATATATCTATTAAATAAGTAATGGGGTATCAAATATCGAATACCCTAACTATTTGTTTATTTAAGACATATGTATAGGGTATCTAAGACTGAGGCTAATATCCGTATTATCCAATATTCAAAAAAATATTTGATTTTCACTACTTGTACTCTATTTGATATTTGGTATCGACGAATACCAGATAATTTTTCCGAACGGGTATGGATGGATACCCTAATTATCCTAAAAAATTGTCATCCCCTATGAAGGATGGACACTGACACAGACACAGACACACCGACGCGTCAAATTTTTAAAGTTCCATGACACAACACAATGTATATTTATAAATATAAATAATTAAAAATCCATAAATTTTGATGAAACTATAAAAATTATAATATCGATGTCTCCCATTACTATTTCATTCACTGGAATCTCCAAATCATCAACAGTTTCACGAGTTTCAACATTTTCTACTTCTTGAACTTCAAAGAGTTGGTCTTCTTCATTTATGTCTTCATCTCTTTTTCCATTATCTCAGTGATCCATTCATCATCAAAAGAAAGATCTTCTATGTTGTTAAGCTCCCTGATAGTTCTTTTCCCTTTCAGTTTTCAATTAAACATAACATAGACCAACTCATTCATCTTTTTTTGAATCATACGATTCCTTCTCTTCGTGTGAACCTAAATAATGATTGGTTATAAATAATTAACTTAATAATAGAAAGAGAATAAAATAATAAGATTTATAAAAAAGAAGTCATTTTTAAAGTTTCTTACCCTGTCAAAAGTACTCCAACTGTTTACATCCTGAAGAACTACAAGTTAAGCTCAATAACCGACAAGTTAAGCTCAATACTCGAACAACAAACTTAGGGTTTACAATTCTTGAGTGTTTAAAATGGTGCATTTTGGACCCTGAAAAAAAAAAGTCTCAAAATACAGCGTTTTGGACCCTTTTATTTTAAAAAAAAACTTTTTAAAAAAAGTATATATAGGATCGGTGAAATCATATGATCTTACGAGCAAAATAGCAATTCTACCACGATCTTGCTCAAAAATGATTTTGCACTTGATTTAACTAGAAATTGTCTTGCAAGAATGATCTTACGATTTAAATCTAGATCTTGACTACCTTGTTGTACATCAATATAATGTTTCATATATAAAAAGGTAAAAGTATTGTTGGTATCCCCAACATATGGGGTTATTTTCAGTTATACCTCCAACGTTTTTTTTTGTCAATTATACTCCCAACGTTTCACATTTGACTCAATTATACCCCAACCCCTAACTCTGTTAATGAAACTAATGGATTTAGCTGATGTGTTAGCTAATGTAGCATTTTTTTAAGGTCATTAAGTTTCCATTATTTAGAAATCCTCCAGTCTCTCAAGATTTTTCTTTCACATGAGTCCATAACTAATAACAGAACAATCCAAAATGTTTGTCATCTTTAACGAACTGATCCCTACAATTGAGAAATCCGAAAAATCTCTCCCCTTTGTTTTTAACAGTTCTGGAAACCACGCACAAATTCGCCGGTGAGCCTCAAATACAGAGAAATCAAGCAGAAATACCAATAGTTCTGACTCCTGGCGTTAACACACAATCTCCGATGGCGGTACCGTCGTGGTCGTCGAAATTGAGAAGTAAACTAACTTCAAAACCCCTTTGGAGAGCAGAAAAATAAAGAAGATGGGTGAGGGAGGCGGTTTTGAGGGAAGAAAAAGGGGTGAGAATGACATAATTTAGGGGAGACCAAGAAGCTGAGGACGATGACGAGAAGGACCATGTTGACGAAAACAAGGACAGAGTTGACAACGATGATGAAGTGTGGTGGTGATATTTTAAGGTAAGAGAAGGAGGGTTGTTAATGGCTTCTAAGGACCTGTTTGTTAAAGATGACAAACATTCTAGACTATTCTGTAATTAGTTAGGGACTCGTGTGAAAGAAAAATCTTTAGAGAATGGAGGATTTCTAAATAATGGAAACTCAAGGATCTTAAAAGAAAAAAAAATGTCACATTAGTTAAATCCACGCGTTAGTTTCATTAACAGAGTTTGGGGTTGGGTTATAATTGACCCAGATGTGAAACCTTGGAGGTATATATAATTGACCAAAGAAAATGTTGGGAGTATAACTGAAAATAGCCTCATACGTTGGGTATACCAACAGTAGTTTTGCCTATATATAAAAATATAACTATTTGATCAATTTTTTTTAATGAATTAGACAAATAAAATTTGGGTCAAAGGGTCATTTTGGTCCTAAATGTATGCCCTAATATTCAATTTGGTCCATTATGTTTCAAATGTTCAAATGGGTCCTAAATGTTGGCAAAATGATTCATTTTTGTCCTAAATATTGGTAAAATGTTTCATTTTGATCCAAAATCATTCAATTTGATCATATTTCTCTAGTTTCTCATTTCAAGTTCAAAGGATTTGTTAAGACGAACTTGTAGATTTGAATTCATCGCGTTCGAATTTGAATGTAGAGAGATATGATCAATTTTGTTTGTTTAACTATGAAACAAGCGGTCTACTTTTGGGACCGATTTGGTCTCATTTGCTGACGATCTTCATTGGATAGAGGAAGTACTCTTCGAGAACAATATGTAGCTCTAAACTTGTCACATTTGAACTAGAAACAAGCCATATTCAATAGTTTGGGACTAAAATGAAACATTTTGCAAACATTTAGGACCAATTTGAACATTTTGAAACATAATGGACCAAAATGAATATTATGGCTTATATTTAGGATCAAATTAACTCTTTAACCTAAAATTTGTTATGTAATAGCCTCTTCAATGACAAAGAGTAAAGCACATCAAGAATATATCTTTGTAGAGTTCAATTTAGAGAGTAAAGACAGTTAGTTTGTTGTGGTTTAGTTATTAATTATAGGTAGTTAGTTTCAGTTAATCTGTTGTTACAGTTATTTACATTTGCAGTCTTTGTTTGAGTTTTTTTCTTGGGTGAAATTTTGTTTGAGTGTGATCATGTATATATATATTAGTATTTTTTCTCCCTTCTTGATCCCTCAATATTTGTTTCGTGAATTCACAATATGAAAAGAGAGTATGCTCTTCGGTCTCAAGATGAATCTTTTTCAATTCCTTCCTCTCATGGAAATCCCACGTTGGAAAACAATGTCGTTAATGGTACAAGAAGAATACAAATTGTTGGCAGTAATAGAATTATTGGTACTGCAAATTACCATGAAATAATCCCCATGGCTTGAATGTTTTCCGTTCATTGAAAGATGTGAAAGGAAACATTGTTTCAATTGCCAAAGAAAAACGGGGAAGTCAGATTCTGATAAAGGAATTGTATGAAATCAGAAATCCTCAAGAAATTGACCACATTTTCTTGGAAGTCAAGGATGACTTACACGACCTCATGATGGACTGTTATGGCTCTAAATTCTTGAAAGAGGTTTTTGAAGTCATCAGTGAGAGGCAAATGAACGTAATTCTTGATTTGTTCATCGAAAATCCACAGAGATCAGATTGGCTGAAGTGTGCAGCAACTATATATTTTACCAAATCTTTTTCATTCTTCAATTTTGTCTAATATATGATCTTTTTGTTTTTCTATAGATTTTCTCACCTTTATGTTATGCCCCTTTTCTTTTTGATCTGTCTTTTAATCTTATCTTTTTTTTTTCTTATATTTTGTTTTTCGTTACAGCACTCGTGCCATGCAAAATTTGGTAAACTATATTATTCAATCGAAGAAGTTAGCTGACTTCGCAAAGGCATTGAAGAAAAATCTAGTTTCACTGACCACCGATCCTTTTGCTAGACACGTCATTGAAAAATGCATGACAATTTTTTCAGATGAACTTTGTAAAGTAATGCACTCCTTCATTATAATACTATTATATATATATATGCTCACATGCGTAACTTTTTTTATTTTTAGTAATTGATCTTTTCTTTTATCAATTGAAAACAGGAAATATTGGACGGTATAGCATATGAGTTTATATACATTGCCACACACAAAGATGGCAGTTCTGTTATCCAAAAGATTCTCGGCCATTCCAATCATAAATCTTCATATCAACTGGTTAGAGCAATAGTAGACTATGCTTTATTACTAGCATTTGATGAATATGGGTTAGTATATATATGCTAATTAATTAATTAATTAATTAATATGCTTGGTTCATTCTTCCTTAAAATATGGTCTTCAACCATCTTATTATTATGCGTTTTATGTTTACAGGAATTATGTTGTACGGTCTGTCATTGAAATGCAAAATACATTAATATCAAATGAAGCAATTGTACGACGACTTGCTGGAAATTTTGTTAAATTGTCTAGGGACAAGTTTGGTGCTCATGTGGTGCAAGATCTTATGAAAAACTCTAATCTGAGGATTGTAGGTTTCATAATTCAAGAGATTATGAATAGTCCTGTATTTCAGGATGTTCTTCAGTGTCCTTTTGGGAATTACGTTGCACAAACAGGACTCAAACTTTCTGTGGTTAGTATATTTATTTTACTTAATTATGTTCTTCAGTAATAGTATATATTTTACTCTATATATTCTAGAGTAGGAGATAAATTAAACAATATTTTTAAAAGACTAATTTGGTTTGAGAATTTAATTACAGGGATCAGATGTGCATGACACTTTTGTGATCAGAATTATATCCTTCAAAGTTCTTTTACAAGATCACCAGTATGGGAAGCTAGTGTTGGCGTATGCGAGAAGGCACATGCAATATATTAATGCTTCAATCATAAGCAATATGTAGGAGCGTGGGTTTTATGATAATAAGTTGTTGAGAAAAAAAAAACATTTTGAGGATTCATGTGGTGTATGCCCTAGAGGCCAATTATAGGATGCTTTTTTTTTTTTTTTAGTAAATATTGATTACATTTAATATAAAAGTGTTTTAGCTATTATGTTTATTTATTTACATATTGTCTAACTATATATTAATTGTCCTTTGAATAATTTATTAATTTTAAATTGTCCATAATCAAATATTGTAAGTGGTTCTGCAGATTGGAAATACAACACTCTATGTTTTATTCAAAATTTAAGGTTGGATGGCTTATGGTTAAAATTGATTTGAACAAGGCTTTTGATGATGTCTCTTGGGACTATATTGTTTCAATGCTTCACATATTAAACTTTCCCCATCTCTGGATAAATCTTATTAAATCTTGCCTTCAGAATACTTCTTATTATCCTATTATAAACGGTTTTAAAAACAACCCCTTCACACCTTCGAGAGGCATTAAGCAAGGTGACCCTATTTCACCTTACCTGTTCATAATAGCTATGGAATTACTAACTCATCTCATCAATCAAGAAGTCACTTCTAAAAATTGGACCCCCCTTCACTTTTCATGGCTCAAATTTACATTTTTCACATCTCCTTTTTGTTGATGACATCATCTTATTTGCTAAAGCCACAAAAAAAGGTTGCTCTTCTATTTTCAAAACTCTCCATTACTTCTCTACTGTTTCTGGACTTCAAATAAATAGAGATAAATTCAAAATTTGGTTTTCTCCCACTGTCCCTAGTAACATTAGAGCTACTCTCTCCCGCATTGTCAACTTAAACTTTTCTAATAACCTAGGTTCTTATCTTGGATTCCCTCTTAAGGCCCTCTATAAAAATTCTGATTTTACTTTTATAGTTGATAAGATTAACGCCAAATTGCAAGCTTGGAAACTTGGCTGTCTCTCTTTAGCAGGTAGGGTTCAACTCATTAAGTCCACTATGACTACTATCCCAAATTATTACATGAACGTTTTTTATCTCCCTAGTAAGGTGCATAGTCATATTGATAGGCTAGCACACTGTTTTTTCTGGAACCACACCATTAACAATAGGAAATGCCACCTTTTACATTGGAATACAATTACCAAACCTAAGTTTATGGGAGGTCTAGGTATTAGAAAAGCCTCACTAGTAAATGTTTGTTACATGACTAAGTTACTTTGGCAGACCAAAATCATCAGCTCTAACCTTTTTCTCTAAAGTCTTGATTGCTAAATATGGGAAAAATCTATCTAAACATTCTCATTCTAAATCCTATATTCGTAGAGGGATGGATAAAGGCTCTAACTTGCTTGAATCTGGTCTGAAATCTGTTATTGGTAATGGCTTAAATACCTCTTTTTGGTTTGGCAACTGGCTACCAAATGGACCCCTTAACTCTAGAATTTTTTGTCCCCTGCCCCTGTTTGATACTGATTTAAATGTTCACTCGGGTCTTACTTTATTCCATACGCAACCTACAGCACTCTCCCACATCATCCCAACTCATATTGAGCAAGAAATAAACTCTATACATCTCAGTTTTGACCCTAACACCCCTGATTCTTACTCTTGGGATCCAAGTTCCAATGCTTTTTTTTTTTATTAAAACTTGTTACAATCTAATTCTAAATAATGCTAATCATACTGATAACTCTCATCCTACTTTTTTAAATTTATCTTGGGTTTGGAAACTTAATATTCATATTAGAATTAAGTTTTTCTTATGGAAAATTATGCAGAATTCCCTTCCTGTCTGCAAAAATCTTTTTAAACGTCATGTTATACCCTCCGCTATTTGCCCCTTGTGTGGTGTTTTTGAAGAATGTATTGATCATACCTTCAGGTCTTGCATTAAACTAAACTCTGTTTGGGTTTTATTATCAAAAAACTTTAATGTTACTCAATATAATGCTCCTTTAGCCAATGGATGAAGCATAACTGTACTAACTCTCAACTCTTTAAATATATCCCTTGGAATGTTTTCTTCCCCTATCTTCTTAAGCAAATTTGGCTAAATAGAAATGCTACCATTTTCCAAAATAAACACACTTCCTCTTCAAAAATACAAGTCGATTCGTTCATGTGATATTAAAATTATGAACGATTTGGTCCCTGGGTTAAAATAACAGTCATTGTCCATATGCTTCTCTTTCTATATTACAATTATAATTATTTAATTTCATCAAAATAAATTTTAGAAAAAAATTGACTTTTGGATCATCTAATTTTTATCGAGTTAACGCATCAGTCCCTAATAGAGAAAATAAAAATTGAAATCATACCGAATTGTTCCAAAATAGTGATAAATCGTTATTTAAAATCAAATTTTAAATATGTTGGTTGGATTTATTTTTTGAATTTATATAGTTAATTTTTTAAATAAGAGGGAAAGAAATTATTTTTAATAATAAAAATATAATATTAATTAATAATTTGATAAAAATAAATTATTACTATTATTTTATTAAATATTAAAGATAATTAAAAGTAAAAATTTAATTATAATAATTTAGAAAAAAAATTAAAAAGAATTGATGAAAAGTTATGTGATGGAGAGAAATTGTTATAAGAGAGGTGATATAAAATGACAATTATGCCCTTTGTGTAAATTTGAATATATATTGAAGTATAGATAATTATAAGTATATTTATAGGGGTATAAAAGTAATTGAGTGATTTGAGAATTGAGATTATTATAGATTATAATCAGCTTATTCAATAATCTAAAACAAATGAGATTATTCAGCTTTTTGGAAATAACTAGCTCTAAAGCTGCTAAAATTCTTAACCAAACAGATCCATAAACTTTTTAAGTTTTAAAATTATACAAAGAGCAAACAAATTAGTGAGGGCTCTCGTGAGGAAAGAAACAAATCATTTATATTTGTTAAATATTTCATGCGTAGGTAATGATTCATAAAATTAAAGGTCCATACAACCTAACTCATGGATCCATCTTAAAAATATTTATATTATTTAATTTGTTTAATAACTAAATTATTCAATAAAACTAAATATTAATTATTTAATTTGTAAATTAATATTTAATAACTAAATTATTCTTCAAATTATTTAAGTTTGCTTTCAAAATTTCATTTAAGTCGTTGTATTTGAAGATGGATAGGTCATAGGACAAAATTACATTCAATTTCCAGATTTACGACTGATATATAATTTCCCCTTCTTATATTTTTTTGAAATTATGTTTTGAACCTAACAATTTTTATAATTTCATTTTAGTCCTCATGTTTTTATAAATTTTGAAACTATTTGGGGACATTCTGTAATTTTTTTTAAAAATTTGTGATGTTCATCTTCCTCACCACTAAAATGCACCGTTTTATAGTATTAAACTACATTTGTTTATCAGATTAGGATTAATTTGTGATTTTATCCTTTTTCCAATATTTTTCAAAATTATATTTTGACCCTAAGAATTTTTTATAATATTCATTTTAATCCTCCAATATTATGATCCAAGGACTTTTTGTAAATTTCAAAACTATTTAGGAATATTTTGTAATTTTGTAAAACTTTTGTGAAATTCATCTTCTCAAGACGAAACACATAGCTTTTGCAAAAATTTGGGTTGAGTTGGGTCAATTCATGACTTACCCAACCTAGCTCAAATTTTAGTGGGTCAATTTTTTATCTAATCTATCGTGACCCATTATTTAAATGGGTTGGGTTGAGTTGGTCAATTTTATAGTTGGGTTGATAATTTTAGGTTAATTTTTTCACCCTAGTGCTAAATTGCTAATTGTTCAAAATTAAAAGTTTAAGGGTCTTCTCTGCACAATTTTAAAACTTAAAGGTGTTTTGTGCATCTAACCTAAAACTTAAGGGATTTTTGTGCAATTTAGTTTATTTTTAACTATGAGATCAATCTAATGTTTACAAATGGAAATTTTATTCATGCCACAAGTGGTATGATAAACTTTCACATATATATATATATATATTAAGAGAGACAATTAATACGCAAGATATACAAACTATATCTAAATATCTATACAGTATACCTATATATATTATGTGTATTTTTTTTAGGAAAATAGAATTTATGTATATATATGTATATGTATTTCATTATTCCTTGATATGTGGTCTTCAACTAATTAAATATATATGAGGTGTATATATGTGTGTAAATTTTACAGAACTACGTTTTGTTGGGTGCAGTGTAACCAAAATTAAAGATAAATCACTAAACTTTTTTAATTTTGGAGAATATTAGTGAGAGAACAAGAGAGAGTAGAAGGGGACGTAGTAACTCAGAGAAGAGAAGAAGAAATTTATGAAGAAAATTGTGGGACAGAGCGTCGAGACACACTGCGGTTCTAATGTTCTGTAGTGTCAAGATGAATACCATGACAGTGAAGAGGACTGATGTGTGGTCCAACATAGCACAATTAAAGACAAAATCCGGATGATTGGAAGTATTATGGGACACCTTAATTTTCTAGATGTTCTTAGAATACTTGTAAGAATTACATTGTTCAAACTGCACTCAGAGTCTCAAATGTTAGTTAAGTTTTCTCTACTTGTCAAAGATTAAAATAATAATTTCTATGTATAATTTAAGGATTGAATTGATAGATTAATTAATTTATTATTAATCAAAGAATTTATTTTAATTTATTTGAGATTGAGTTACACGAATTAATTGACGATGATTCGCATTATCGACTTTGTACCAAAATTAATTATACAATACCTGTTAGACAATCATTCTATTGGAAGAATGATATTGGCTTATGCAAAAAAAATCATCATTAGCATATACATTAGTGTGTATACTCGAATTATATATATGATGTGATAAGATACTAACATTTGGCATGATGTGATCCGATGATAATATAGACCGTTATATAAAAAAGTAGTTATATATTTATATTAGGTTTTTTATTTTTTTTATTTGTGTGTTTTCTGGTTGTTGCACTTTAATACTTCATGCCTTGCAAAGCTGATAATATATATATTAGGCTTAAGTGCACTTTTGGTCCCATAACTATGACAAAGGTTTTATTTTGGTCCCATAACTTTTTTTGTTACAATTTTGGTCCCATAACTATGACAAAGGTTTCATTTTGGTCCCAAAACTTTTTTTGTTGCAATTTTGGTCCCATAACTATGACAAAGGTTTCATTTTGGTCCCATAACTTTTTTTGTTGCAATTTTGGTCCCATAACTTCTCAAAAGGTTCCATCGTTAGTCCCTTGGTGAATTCCATCCATATTTAGCCGTTAAGTATGACGTGGCATAGTGACTAGGATCATGATGTGGCAAAATAAGATGAAGTGGACTGAAATAGGATCTATATGCAACATATTAAAACTTATCTATACCCAACCACCATATATACAAAGAGTGGTACTGACAGGGACCAATCTGGTGGGGAAGAAGAGACTTCAAGCAGAAGGCACCGACGAAGTCGATGGGATCCTCAGCTAGAGTCGAACGACCAAAGCGGCAGCGACGGCGACGACAAATTGAGAAGCGAAACGAGGAAGAGGAAGTCCCGTTGGGCTGACGAGGAAGAGGAAGTACCACTCTTTGTATATATTGTGGTTGGGTATAGATAAGTTTTAATATGTTGCATATAGATCCTATTTCAATCCATTTCATCTTATTTTGCCACATCATGATTCTAGTCATTATGCCACGTCATACTTAACGGCTAAATATGGATGGAATTCACCAAGGGACTAACGGTGGAACCTTTTGAGAAGTTATGGGACCAAAATTGCAACAAAAAAAGTTATGGGACCAAAATGAAACCTTTGTCATAGTTATGGGACCAAAATTGGAACAAAAAAAGTTATGGGACCAAAATGAAACCTTTGTCATAGTTATGGGACCAAAAGTGCACTTAAACCTATATATTATATAGGGTACAAAGTGTTGGTTTTTATTATAAATTATTATAAAATATATAACCGAAACTTTAATTACATATTAAACCGTTTTGAATTATGCACTTATTTTTTGATTTAAACCGAAAAGTTAATATATTTTACTGTGGACGTTGCTTTTTGTGGATTTAAACCGTTTCAATAATCAATTAAAACGTGTAACTCATGTATCCAACGGCTTGCTGCTTGCTGCTTCATATATATATATATATA
>QANZ01019984.1:18339-54828 GCA_003254925.1 Chamaecrista fasciculata
AAAAGTGTGGGAGTAGAGTCCTGTCTACTTCTTTGTGTAGAAGTTGTAGACTCAAAAAGGCGAGTATTTGGCCGTTGTATCCTGGGGGTGACGCGTCCGTGTACCACTACACCGGGGTTATAGACAAAGTTTCTACCCGTGGAGGGCGTGAATTACCTTAAAGAAAGCGAGATATCCGTGCCTCGGCCAAATACCACGCAGTCCGTCTTTACTAATATTTTTATTTCTTGTCTATTATTTTCTTATTTTCTCTTGTAGCCCCAACACAAAGTTCAACTTGTATATTTAATTTATTTTTGGGTCAGAACTTGTATAGTTTATGTATTAATCCTCTTTCATCTAATTCAAGAAATTTTAAATTTAAATTTAAAAATAAATTATTTTATTGAATTTTAAAAAACTAATTCATTCAAATATCAAATTCATCTTTAAATGTCATTCCATAATTTTCTGGTGTTTGATTTCAAAATTGTTACTCTCAACGTTTTCATTTAGTTTATAAATAGCATCCATTGAGGTTGTGGTGTATGTGCACACTATCATTCATATGAGATGTTCTTTTGTTTTTTAATTTTCATTTTTTCTTACATTATATTGAATGATAAATATGTTGTGTATATTCCATGCAACTTCTATTTTTTTCTTTTATGAATACAGGTGTTCTCAACTTCTTTTCTTCACATTCCCCCATTGTTATATTCCAACTTCACATGGTTATAGTCATCTATAAGGTGTTCTCAACTATATATGCACATAAATCTTTATTTATTTTATATTGTATTCTTGCGTTTTTTTTTACTCTCTATTTTTCTTTTGTGTAATTAAAATTATAATTGTCTTCTTATGGTGGATTAGATTAACACATCTTGTTTGGATAAAAAGAGAAACTGTGACAGTCTCTCTCAATTAAGTGTCAAGTTTCAATGAGGAGTACTAAATTCATCTCTGTCTCTTCACTACGTTGCAGTGAGACGCACAATCTAAGAAGAGAAACCTTGAATTAACAGCATCATAAATGGTAACATTTATTTCATACAATATTGTGATTTGTGCCTTTGTTTGGGATTTTGGGAGAACTGAAGGGGAAAACCAAGAAATCTATAATTGATAATTTGGTTATGATTAACTACGGTGATGCAGAGGTCTACTTCATGTGGCAAATGATTAAGACAATTCATGTTGAGTCATTTGCTTTACGTTGTTTGTGGAAGTTATAATTAAATAATTTATTTGGTCTTAACAAATTTTATACAAAGTGAATGACATTAACGATCCATGCTTGAATTGATCAATATATAGATAGAAGGGATTGAAGATGCATAACAATATTCATTATAGATTTAGAATCAAAGACAATGAAGTGACTGAAGCTGAAGGAAACATTATGCAGAGATTAATGAAGGCATCAAAATTTCAAAGAACTATATATTACTGTACCATTGACATCAAAGAAATTAAGGTCAAAAGACATGGCAATCTCAAACAAAAGAAATGCTATACTAGACACTACTTTTTGTTCCTTTGTTCTTAGCCAATTAAGCTCTAGCCATTGATGAACTCATTCTGTGAATCTGCAAACAGACCAAGCCATGTTCGAATTGCGAAAAAGATTAAACAATGAAAAAGGAGAAGAAGCAATTAGACAACATTTGAAAAATTATACGTTTCCATGCTAACAGGTATTTTGCATTCAAATAAAAAATTGTAACACATTTTAGAAGAAAAAATTCCAGTCATAGAGAGGAGTATGAGGATAATTAAAGTACTACATCTTAATATCAATTTGAAACATAGATATTTTAAATGCAATATATATAATACATAGGTTAAAAAAACAACAGATTCAATTAACAAGTTAAAAAAAATACATCTAATACATACTTACATAGGTTCAATCCAAGTTGCCACTAATGGCTCCTTTGTACTGTAGAAGCTCTCCACAGTAGTGCCTTTACCATCATCAGCATGAAATTTTCTTGTGGTCAAAGAATAAAACACCATTCTATTCTTATGAAATCTTGGAAAGTAAATCCTATTGTTTGTACCCCTAATGCTTGCTTCTTTGGAAATACATGAAGATGGAGAAACATCAATCACATATTTTCCTAAACCGATCACTTGTTTCCAAGACAATGTAATAAAATCGAACCTGAAGACTTTTAGCCACTTCCCCATTTGACCCACAAATATTGACATAAGTTTTCCATCACATTCTACCAAGAAGTTGTCTTGAAAATCATTGCAAGGTGGTTTAGCTTCTGAAAGAACAACCCACCTAAGATGCCTGACAATCTCCTCCATGTCATTTTTCACTTCTACAAACTCTAGAAATGACAAATTCCCTTCTCGTCCTAAAAGATAAAAGTATCCTTTGTAAAACAAAGGACTATTATTACTTAACCAAAATGACCCATCATTCTCTAAGCTGTCATTTAGCCATTGCTTATCTTTTCCCATGGCACAAACTAAGACACAAAGTTCAGAAGTAGAAAATGTGGGAGGAAAGGCATAACACCCCATGATTTTACAATCGGACGAAGTTGGCAAGGATGAGAAAGCCATGGCACATGAAACAGCAGGTACTTGTGTAGGTGTATCTGCTAATTTGATGATTTCTTCAGTAAATGGGTTGAAGAATGACATTGAGGCTTTTTTATCACACATTAGCAACCAACCGTTTCTTGAATAACGCACTACGCTTCCCTTTAGTGAAGCAGGAAGATCCATCAAAATTCTAGTGCCATGAACAGGATCAATGAACTTTAAAGCAGCCATGTTGGTTGTAGGAAGCAAAAGCCATATTGATGATGGTGCAAGACAGGTTTTAAACTTTTGTAAAGCTTGCTTTTTCTTAAGGTTGGGGTCTATTAACTTATAATCCCGACATGCAGCACGAAAATTCAAATAATCAAAGAAGTTTAAACAATCTGCAATACTCATTAGAGTTCCTGACGGAAGATCAGACAAAGTTGTTCCTTTTGTTTGAATTTCGACTATAATATTATCTTCTTTTCCATCAACTTCTTCTTCATTGTCGCATAACCTAAGCAACAAAATGAAATATAAATAGTTTGAATACATATAAAAATCAGTATCCAAACAATGACAAATATATATATATACCTGACACTTAAATGATGAGGCACCAGAATCTTTGGAGAACTGCACATTGGTGGTAAATTAGGAGATGTCAAATTAATTGATAGACAACCATCCTTAAGGTTGAAGGAGTACAAGATTTTAGTATCTGGAAGAGTAAAATATAGAGAATCAGCTTCTATCATTCCTTCCCCAAATGTAGAACACCAAGAATCACCTAACGCATCGAAGAACACAGCTCGACCCATCAAATTATTAGCCCTCTCCCAAATCATTGTATCAAAATCTAACTTGAACACACTAACTTCAACAACAACAACAACAACAAGTTGCTGCTTAGAATGAATCTCTGGCTCCACAACATACCCAATGTACACATACAATAGCTCCCCAAAACATTCAATGAGTTGATTCATAAACTTAACCGTAAGTGAGAGCCCCACTTGATTGAGTGTATTTCTAGTTGGCAATGGACATAACTTCTGAGTAGTTAAATGGTAATTGTGTTTGTCCACTTGAAGTCTGACAAGTATATCATCTCCTTGAGACGGAAAAGAATACAAGTTTCCATTGTGAGAAACACACCCATGGAGGTGATTTCTGTAAGGAATCTCAACCCAATAAGGTTGTTGATGTGCAAGAGCAGGACGTATACAAAAGAGAGAAGGATGAAGAGTATCATCCACAAACAGCAACACCATTGAATTTGAATCAGGATCCTCATTAGGTGGTGATAACATTGACAGGAAATAATGTGTTACTTTTTGGGTGGGCTTCAAGAACAGAGGAGGTAAGTGGATCAATGATGATGATGAATTATGATCAGATTGAGAGATAATTGTGGGGTTCCGCCAAAGAGACAAGTAGTGTAATTGTGTGTCATTATTTAGGGAGAGAAGGAACCAACCATAAGAATGAGCAACAATGTTAGAATCAGCACTCACAGTAGGGATTCTCTTGCGGTGGATTAATGTGTGAGGATGAGACAGAGAGCAGAAAACTTGGAATTTCATGTAACAACCGTATGTGTATACAAGCCATGGGCATGGCTCTGAAGCCAGATTTTTTTCTTGAGACATAACTAATAGTAATTAGTCAAACTCTTTAGAAGAAGCTAAGGGAATTAAGTGAATATGCAAAACGAAAAGAACTAGTTAGGGACCCCCGTAAGGTTTGTTTTGATATATATATGTGTAATTCAGTTAGACCTCAGTAGGGAATATATGCTGAGATATAGAATTTCAGTTCCAATATCTTATCTTTTAAAATATGAATAGATATCTCTCAAAATATTTGTTGTTATGTTATTTATTTTTTTATAATTAAAATTTAAGTTTTTTTTGTTACTTTCAATTTGTATAAATCAATTCTGAAATCATGAATAAAATTATGCATCTCATTTTCAAACTTTAAAATTTTCTTTTTCTCTCTCAAATTTTAATTTCCCGAATCCCTTTCAAAAACCAACAGTTACACTATTACTTTGTATATAATTGTAATACAATTTCTTTTTTGTATATTTAATTTAATATTTCTTTTGTAATATATATTTTGAATTCATATTAAAGAATCGGTCAAAGGGTTATTTTGGTCCTAAATATATGTCCTAATGTTCATTTTGATCCTTTATGTTTCAAAATGTTCAAATTAGTCTTAAATATTGACAAAATGTTTCATTTTGGTCGCAAACTATTGAATTGGTCATATTTAATTTATCTCATTTCAGGTTCGAATAAGAAGAGTTCAAAGCTACGTATTGCTCTTAAAGAGTACTTGCTCTATCCAAAAGAACAGTAGGAGTCGTCACCAAACACGATCAAATCGGTCCGAAAGTAGATCTCTTGTTTCACGGTCAAACAAGCGAAATTGATCAAATCTCTCTCGTTTTAAGTTCAAATGCAATGGATTTAGAGCTACGACCTACGAGTTACTTTTAATAAGTCATTTGAATTTAAAATGAGAGACTAGATAAATATGACTAAATTCAATAATTTGGGACCAAAATGAAACATTTTGCCAATATTTAAGATCATTTTGAACAATTTGAAATATAAAGGACCAAAATGAACATTACGGCATACATTTAGGACCAAAATGACCCTTTAACCTAGATAATTTTTGTCTAATCTTTTAATATAATACATTTAGGATCATTTTTACTCTATTTTTCTTTTGTGTAATTAAAGATTATGATTGCCCTCTTATGGTGGATTAGATTAACACTTTTTTTTTTTCGGTTAAGTCATGAGTATCCCCTATCTTTCTATGCAACGGTCTAAGCGAAGACTCATCCCATTCGGACCTCAGAGACGAAATGGCTAGAGCTCTCGCAACACATTTTGTTTGCATAAAAGAGGAAGAATGGGAGTAAAGATAAGAGAAACTGTGCCAGTCTCTTAGTTAAGTCTCAAGTTTCAACGAGGAGTACTAAATTCATCTGTCTCTTAACTACCTTTATTTCATATAATATTGTGATTTGTGCCTTTGTTTGGGATTTTGGGAGATTAATGAAGGCATCAAAATTTCAATGAACTATATATTGCTGTACCATTGACATCAAAGAAATTAAGGTCAAAAGACATGGCAATCTCAAACACAAGAAATGCTATACTAGCACTACTTTTTGTTCCTCTGTTCTTAGCCAATTAAGTTCTAGCCATTGATGTACTCATTCTGTGAATCTGCAAACAGACCAAGGCCATGTTCGAATTACAAAAAAGATTTAACAATGAAAAAGGAGAAGAAGCCATTAGACAACATTTGAAAAATTATACGTTTCCATGCTAACAGGTATTTTGCAGTCAAATAAAAAATTGTAACAAACACTTTTTAGAAGAAAAAATTTCAGAGTCATAGCGAGGAGTATGAGGATAATTAAAGTACTACATCTTAATTCCAATATGAAACAGAGATATTTTAAGTGCAATATATATAATACATTGGCTAAAAAACAACAGATTCAATTAACAAGTTAAAAAAAAATACATCTAATACATACTTACATAGGTTCAATCCAAGTTGCCACTAATGGTTCCTTTGTACTGTAGAAGCTCTCCACAATAGTGCCTTTACCATCATCAGCATGAAATTTTCTTGTGTCCAAAGAATAAAACACCATGCTATTCCTACGAAATCTTGGAAAGTAAATCCTGTTCTTTGTACCCTTAATGCTTGCTACTTTGGAAATACATGAAGATGGTGAAACATAAATCACATATTTTCCTAAACGGTTCACTAGTTTCCAAGACAATGTAATAAAATCGAAGATGAAGACTTTTAGCCACTTCCCCATTTGACCTACAAATATTGACATAAGTTTTCCATCACATTCTACCAAGAAGTTGTCTTGAAAATCATTGCAAGGTGGTTTAGCTTCTGAAAGAACAACCCACCTAAGATGCCTGACAATCTCCTCCATGACATTTTTCACTTCTACAAACTCTAGAAATGACAAATTCCCTTCTCGTCCTAAAAGATAAAAGTATCCATTGTAAAACAAAGGACTATTATTACTTAACCAAAATGACCCATCATTCTCTAAGCTGTCATTTAGCCATTGCTTATCTTTTCCCATGGCAGAAACTAAGACACAAAGTTCAGAAGTAGAAAATGTGGGAGGAAAGGCATAACACCCCATGATTTTACAATCGGACGAAGTTGGCAAGGATGAGAAAGCCATGGCACATGAAACAGCAGGTACTTGTGTAGGTGTATCTGCTAATTTGATGATTTCATCAGTAAATGGGTTGAAGAATGAGATTGAGGCTTTTTGATCACACATTAGCAACCAACCGTTTCTTGAATAACGCACTACGCTTCCCTTTAGTGATTCAGGAAGATTCACCAAAATTCTAGTGCCATGAACAGGACTAATGAACTTTAAAGCAGCCATGTTGGTTGTAGGAAGCAAAAGCCATATTGATGATGATGGACAGGTTTTAAACTTTTGTAAAGCTTGCTTTCTCTTAAGCTTGGTGTCTATTAACTGATAATCCCGACAAACAACACGAAAATTCAAATAATCAAAGAAGTTTAAGCAATCTGCAATACCCATTAGAATTCCTGGCGGAAGATCAGACAAAGTTGTTCCTTGTGTTTGAATTTCGACTTCTTGTGTTTGAATTTCAACTATGGTATTATCTTCTTTTCCATCAACTTCTTCTTCATTGTTGAATAACCTAAGCAATAAAATGAAATATAAATAAATAGTAAGAATATATATACAAATCAGTATCCAAACAATGACAAATATATATACCTGACACTAACATGATGAGGCACCAGAATCTTTGGAGAACTGCATATTGGTGGTAGATTAGGAGGAGTTAGCAAATTAATTGATAGACAACCATCCTTAAGATTGAAGGAGTACAAGGTTTTAGTATTTGGAAGAGTAAAATATAGAGAATCAGCTTCTATCATTCCTTCCCCGAATGCACAACACCAAGAATCACCTAAGGCATTGAAGAAAACAGCTTGACCCATCAAATCATTTGCTCTCTCCCAAATCATTGTATCAAAATCTAACTTGAACACACTAACTTCAACAACAACACCAACAAGTTCCTGCTTAGAATGAATCTTTGGCTCCACAACATACCCAATGTACACATACAATAGCTCCCCAAAACATTCAATGAGTTGATTCATAAACTTAACCGTAAGTGAGAGCCCCACTTGATTGAGTGTATTTCTGGTTGGCAATGGACATAACTTGTGAGTACTTAGATGGTAGTTGTGTTTGTCCACGTTCAGTGTGACAAGTATATGATCTCCTTGAGACGGAAAAGAATACAAGTTTCCATTGTGAGAAACACACCCATGGAGGTGATTTCCGTAAGGAATCTCAACCCAATAAGGTTGTTGATGTGCAAGAGCAGGACGTATACAAAAGAGAGAAGGATGAAGAGTATCATCCACAAACAGCAACACCATTGAATTTGAATCCTCATTAGGTGGTGATGACATTGACAGGAAATAATGTGTTACTTTGTGGGTGGACTTCAAGAACAGAGGAGGTAAGTGTATCAATGATGATTCGTGATCATGAGATAAAATTGTGGGGTTCTTCCAAAGAGACAAATAGTGTATGTGTGTGTCATTATCATTATAATTATTAATTTTGGAGAGAAGGAACCAACCATAAGAATGAGCAACGATGTGAGAATCAGCAGTCACAGTAGGGATTTCCTTGCGGTAGATTAATCTGTGAGGATCAGACAGAGAGCAAAAAACTTGGTCTTTCTTGTAACCACCGTATGAGTATGCAAGCCATGGGCATGGCTCAGAAGCCAAATTTCTCTCTTGAGACATAAAAACAATCAAACTCTTATGAAGAAGCTAAGAGATTTAAGTAAATATGAAAAACGAAAAGAATAGTTACAAACCTCCGTAAAGTTTATTTGATATATAACAAAGAGGCAGGGGATTAGTTTTTATTGGCGTAAATTTAGGCGTGAATCAAGGGAATTAAGTGAATATGCAAAACGAAAAGAACTAGTTAGAGTTTGTTTAGGGAATATATGCTGAGATATAGCATTTTAATTGCAATCTTTTATTTTTATAATTAAAATTTAAGATTCTTACTATTTTCAATCTTGTATAACTCAAATTTGGAGTCATGATTAAAATTATGCATCCTATTTTCAAACTTTGAAACTTTCCTTTATTGTACTCTCTCTCAAATTTAAATTTTCCGAATATAATCCCTTTCAACAATCAACAATATATAGTTATGATCACATACAATCTTCAAATATCTTATATCAATTTTGAATAAATTCAAATCTTCATTAATTATACTATTAGTCGGTACAAATGTAAAATTGTAATACAATTTTTTCTTGTATATTTAATTTAATATTTCTTTTGTAATATATACTTTGAATTCATATTAAATAATTGGTCCAGGGTCATTTTTGTCCTAAATGTATGTCTTAATGTATCATTTTGGTCACAAACTATTGAATATAATCATATTTAATTTATCTCATTTCAAATTTAAATATGACGAGTTCAGTGCTACGTATTGCTGTTAAAGAGTACTACTTGCTCTATCTAGTAGACTAGTAGGAGCCGTCAGCAAACGAGATCAAATTTGTACATTAGTCTTGAAAGTAGACCTCTGGTTTTATGATCAAACTAGCAAAATTGATCATATCTCTCTCGTTTTATGTTCGAATACGACGAATTTAGAATTACGAGTTACTTTTAATAGATTTGAACCTAAAATGACGGAGGAGAAAAATATGACTAAATTCAATAATTTTGGACCAAAATGGAACATTTTGCCAACATTTAGGACCATTTTAAACATTTTGAAATATAAAGGACCAAAATAAACATTAGGACATACATTTAAGACCAAAATATAATAACCCTTTAACCTAAATAATTTTTGTCTAATCTTTTAATATAATATTTTTTTAGTTATCATAAATTTAAATCTTTTGGATATCTTTAAAACCTAAATTACATATGATATCTTATTATCCTATATGCCCAATTTTCAAATATTTTTGAATATTCAACGATATTAGGTATGGCACAAATATAAATAGGATAAAATTAATATGTGAAATGTGGATAAAATAGGATAATAAATAAAATAAACAAATATAAAAAACAAATGGTGATCAAATGGTGATAATAAATAAAATAAACAAATATAAAAAACAAATATAAAAACAAATGACGAGTTCAGTGCTACACAAAACAAGGCCTAGAGAAAACAGTAAAAACCGTAAATGGTGATCAAATATTTTATTTCACTTAGCCATTACAAATCTCTGATTATTCTATTAAATTTAACGGTAAATTATTGAAATGGTGCCTGTAGTTTGACATATCTATATGATATGATAATACTTTGTGGTTAAAAAATTTTTAAATTGGGGCATGATTTGCAGCCCTAACACAACGGAACTAATTTGAAACATGATGAAAATATGTAGAATTAATCTAAAACAAATAAAAGATAAAAGACCAATTTCAAATTTGCCACATACATAAGGAACCAATTTGAAACTTTGGCCTTAAAAAAAAATAAAATCTGATGTGTAAACAGCCTTTGTGTTGGGGTCTGACTGTCTGAGTATATCATTAATTTTCAGGGCTTTTATGTACAAATCTTGCTATTCTAATCTATCTTTTTTTTATGTTTTTTATTGAATAAATCAAATCTTTAGTCTTCAAATATTTTTGTGATAATTCGTCTTGATTTATTTCTAGTCGTGAGAGATTCTATTTCAATATTCTTAACTCAGATCTAAGTATCTATGTCAGAAAGAATTCAATGTTTTAACAGATTGATGATAAAGAAGTACATCTATATTTGGAATGAACACTACTTTTCTGATATACAGAAAGTTTGATAGTGAACAGTTTGTTTGCAACACCAAGATCGATGATGATTTTCATCCTACAAATAGGATCAGTTGTACTTTGGTTTGTTTTTTTAGTTCAACAATGTTTACAAATTTTTCTTCTTCTATATTTTTATATTGTAGTTGTTCGACTGATTGTAAGTGTTGTTTGGTTTTTCTATAATATAATTTGGCATGATATTTTTTAAAAAAAACAAAACAAAAAGAATAGAAATGGTCGGGCAGGTTTTTTTCCGAAATATTCAATATCCATACTTTGTGTTAAAAAGAAATGTTGTGTTGGATATGATACTAATTAATGTTTAAAATATTTAAAATATTCAAAAGAATAGATATTGGAATTAAATGTTTTATACTCAATTGTTCAATAAACACACACACACATATATATATATATATATTAATATATATAGGCAAAAGACCTATTGGTGCCCCTAACATTTGGGGTCAGTTTCAGTTATGCCCCTAACGTTTGTTTTGTGTCAGTTATACCCCCACATTTTACATTGTTGTCAATTATACCCTAACCTCAATTTTTTTTGGGCCAAAGTCCTATTTTAGTCCCTCAAGTTTCCTCACAGTTCCGTTTGGGTCCATCAAGTCACCGGCGAACTTTGCAGCGAGATACACGGCGACTCCGACCACTACGGAAACTCTTAATCCAAGGTTTATTGACCTCCTGAGTTCAATGACGATTAACTGCCTCCATTTTGCGAAAAAATGACTGGCAAGCCGCCAAAAAATTACACAATCGTCGGAAATCATATTTTCAGGTCATTTTTTCGCAAAATGAAGGCCGCCATTGAACTCAGAAGGTCAAAAAACCTTGGATTAGGAGTTTTCGTAGTCGTCGAGGCCGTTGTGTATCTCGCCGGAAAGTTCGACAGAGATTTGAGGGACCAAAATGAAACTTTAAGCAAACTTGAGGGACCAAAATAGGACTTCGGCCCAAAAAAATTAAGGTTAGGGTATAATTGACAACAATGTGAAACGTTAGGGCATAACTGACACAAAACAAACGTTGGGGGCATAACTGAAACTGACAAAAAAGTTAGGGGCACCAAGAGGTCTTTTGCCATATATATATATATATATATATTAAATTTATTAATACAAATAAATTTTATAATTCATTAATATATATATATATATATAATATTAGTTATAATATTTTTTAAAAAAATTTAAATAATGCATATTATATTTAATTGATATTTTATATAAGCATTGAATATCGAATATAATCAATATATATAAAATAAGGGTAAATTACAGAAAAGGGCCCTGTGGTTTGGCCCATTTTCAGATAGGGTCCTGTGGTTTAAAAAGTGTCAGATAAGGTCCCTGTGGTTTGCTTCGTTAACAAAAAGGGTCCTGAGGTATATTTCCGTCCAAAATTTAACGGAAATTTTGGCTAAAACACTATTTTAAGACCCTAACTATTAATTTTTATGCATTTGACTTCTATTTATATGAGAGAAGGACTTTGGCGAAAAAAAAAGAAAAGTTTGATGGTAACAACTGAAATTTCACCCAGTACTCTAATATAACGCAGCTGAAAACCTATGTTGATGTGAATGAGCAATCCTAAAACCACAAAAAACCCTAATCGCTTCCCTCATTCTTCCCCAGACTCCCATTATCGCCGGCGAGCCCTCCGTCACCGACAACAACAACAACAACACCGACACCTGCAACATCTACTCCCTCGATTCTCACGATACCATCAAACTTTTCTTTTTTTTCGCCAAAGTCCTCTCATATAAATAGAAGTCAAACGCATAAAAATTAATAGTTAGGGTCTTAAAAATAGTGTTTTAGCCAAAATTTCCGTTAAATTTTGGACGGAAATATACCTTAGGACCCTTTTTGTTAACGAAGCAAACCACAGGACCCTATCTGACACTTTTTAAACCACAGGGACCCTATCTGAAAATGGGTCAAACCACAAAGCCTTTTTCTGTAATTTACCCATAAAATAATCTATCTACTCATTCATATCAAAAGGATATAGTGTGTGTTTCGTACGCTGTCATTTCAAATGTCGTAGTATCTCAGATGTAGTGGTATGTGACATAGTGCAAAAAATTGGACCGGTCATTGACCCGGTGAAAGGCTCGGGTCACTGGTTCACTGGTTCAACCGGTTGAGCCGGTTTACTTAAAAAATACATTTTCAAATATACATATTCATCAAATACATATTGATATTTTACAATAATTTAAATTTAAAGTAAAAATTAAACATAACATATGTCCATCATATATAATAAGTGTCAAATATTTAATTTTTTTTTTAATTTTTTCAAATATTTCCGGGCCAACCTGTTTCCGGTTTAACCGGCCGGTTCGAGCAGTTTGACCCGGTTCACCACCGGGTCAATTGCAGGCCGGTATTTTATTTTTTTCGAACCGGACTGGTGTCCGGTTAAACCGGCCGGTCCGGTTTTTTGCACTATGGTACGTGATATTAAATATCTACACATGTACTTCATCTACACATCATATCGAAAGAATATAGGGTATTTTTAGTATGCTGTCATCTCAGATATTATAATATCATAATATCTGACATGTAATGTTAAAGAATATAGAGTAATTGTTGACAATATCTACAGTTTACACATGTACTTCATCTTAATATTAAATATTTTTTTTAGCAGATAGCATGGATCAAATGTCCAAAAAAACTCATACCCATAATTATCTATTGTCATCTCTAAATTATATTGTTTTTCATCATCAGTGTTTGTTCAAATAGAAAAGAAAACAGTCAATCTAATTAGATAATTATTTGAAGTCAATATCTGTAATTTATTTGAAAATATTAATTAAAAATGATTATCTAAATACTTATCCAATTTGTTAATTTTTAAAAGCGTACTCACGGTATATATTTTAAATTTGAAAGATTTAAAAAAATTGTAACTTTCTTCTGATAACTATATGTAGATAGATATCGATATCTAAATAACTTGTATTATAGCCTACATATCGATATCTATCTATATATTTTAAATTTAAAATATTTGATTTTGCCACGAGAGTATCCAAATCGTAGCTAATCCTAACAAGCAACCGCAAAAGTAAAAACGTATAAATTTGAGAAGCCTCTTTGTTTAGGTCACGTACATACACCATATACTTTTTCTTCTCTAGCTCTTGATCCTTCAATGTTAGTTTCTTCGTCCATTAATTCACAATATGGAAAGAGATGATTATAAAGAGTTTTCTCTTTGGTCTCAAGACGAGAACAAAGATTCTGATTTATTTCAACAAAGAGAACCACCTTTTTTGAATTCTCTACTCTCATCACTCCGAAACAATAATAACACTTCTTATTTCAATTATCCTATCTCATCAGATTTCGAAGGTTTCTTCCATCAAAATCCCACGTTGGAAGAAAACAACAAGAAGGTCGACAACATTGGACCCAAAAATCCAAGTGTCGACAACGATGGTCGCATCACCAAGATGGATCAAGATCATCATCATCCTACAAATATGGCTTCTTTGGTGTCTAAAATTCCAAATATGGGAATTAATGACGACAGAAATAATGATAACAATAATAGTATTACCTTAATTCTGCATTCGATGACTGAGAATGAAGACAAGTTTGTTCAAATGTGTAGCAACTATGCCGGGTATGCACCAAATTTTTCATCCTTCAATTTTAATTTGCCTATATATGATATTTTTGTACGTGTATGTGTATTGAGTCAATGATTTAGTATTAAGTCAACCATTTAGTCCTTGAATTATAAGAAAATATGAATTATTCTCTGAATTTTATCAACCTTTTGGTTCCTGAACTATTAACCATCTTAGTAGGGATGACAACGGGATACCCTAAATTTTTCTACTCTGTATCCGTATCCATAAAACCATTATAGTATATATTTGTATCATATCTGTATCCGATATCCGGTATCCGACAGATACCGTAAATATTCAAAATAGCCGAAAATAATGGATATAAGATAGGATATCCTAATTCAAAAATCGGATATATCCGATATCCATACCCAAATATCCGTAAATTAAAAATATAATAAAAAATATATAAAATATAATAAAATATTTATATTATAGGGTATCGGTTACCGGATACACTAACTATCTGTTCAATTCGGACGGATACCGGATAGTTGATTTTTTATTTTTCACTATTCGTATCCTATCCGATATCCGGTATCCGACAGATATCCGGTATCCGACGGATATCGGATATTTTTTACGGGTGGATTCGGACGGGTATCCTGAATACCCACCCAAATTGTCATCCCTATCTGTTAGCCTAATGATGTGGTCATTCTAATGATAACGTGACACTATTAAATGCTTATTTGACTGCCTAATCATCTATCCTATTCATATCAATTGTTACAAATCATATTAGATTAATTAAATTATCAAAATAAACCTAAAAAATTCTAATCCTGATGAAAAGTCTGAAGTTAGCTTCTTCATGAGAGAGAAAGTGCGTTTGGAGATTTAGAGAGAGAGATGGTGTTGGATTGAAAGAGAACATATAGCTTCTTCCGACATGAATCCGATGAAGATTGATGCTGTGAAGCCTTTGAGGAAGGAACCAGAATGGATATATTGGGGTGGTGTTAATCATCAACGTCTTGTTCGTCATCTTCAGACTTTTCATCAGGATTAGAATTTTTTAGGTTTATTTTGCTAATTTAATTAATCTAATATGATGTGTAACATTTTATAAGAATAGGATACATGATTTGGAAGCCAAATAAGCATTTAAAGGCGTCATGTCATCATTGAACGATCATGTCATTAGATTAATTGATAGTTAAGAGCTCAGGGACCAAAAGATTGACGGTAGAGTAAAATTTAGAAACTAATTCATATTTTTTTAAAATTCAGGGACTAAATTATTGACTCAATATAAATTCAAGGACCAAAAAGTAAATTTTCTCCTAATTCATTATTGAAATTAAAAAGTTGGGTTATAACTAATAGGTAATATGAATAGTTTACCCGGAGGAAACCTGTACGTCATTAAGTTAGTGAATCACCTATTTCCTATACCTTATATAGGAGAGAAGGTTCCTTGATTGTATGAGGTACATTTCCTTGATTATAGAAGAGATGTTTTCTTGTGATCTTGAAAAAATTAGGCAGGCACCCTGATTTGGAGGGAGATATCTTCCCGCGATATTGGAGGAAAATCATAATCTTTTACTTTTAAAGATGATTGGTGCGGGAGTATATTGATTTCCTCTTTTTCAAGCTTATATTATCATATATATTCTTTTGAAATAAAGTGAAAAATTATTAACTAGCATATTATTATTTGTGATTTGTTTTAACTTTATAATGTTATGTCGATTTTTTTATTTAATTAAGTTCTTCAGTAACAGTATAAATTTTAATCTATGTATTCTTGAGTAGGAGATAAATTAAACTAATATGGTTTGAGAATTAAATTATAGGGATCAGATGTGCATGACACTTTTGTGAACAGAATAATATCACACGAAGTGTACTTACAAGATCACCTGTTTGGGAAGAAAGTGTTGGCTTCTGCGAGAACATACAAATTAAAGCTTCAAGCATAAGCAACATGTAGGAGCGAATGGGCATACTGTTGTTTCACTTATGAGGATTTTGTTCATGTTGTTGCTGTTAGGGATATGTATAAAAATATACGAGACAATTTAGTTCAAGTCGTGTCACAAAGATACTATCTTTAAGAGTTAATATTTACAATTTAAATGTCATTATTTTTTGGGTAAATTACACTTTGGTACCCTGTAGTTTGGTCATATTTCACTTTGGTATCATGTGGTTTAAAAAGTGACACTTTGGTACCCTGTGATATTCTCCGTTAATACTTTGATACCATTTAATTAGAGTTATTTTGTAATTTTAACCATAACAAATTTTACAAAAATGACATGTGAGTAGACTTAATAACAACTTATTAACAGTTCTATAATTAAGCACTCATCCTTCTCCGAACCTTCTCTATATAAATGTCTCATAGATTCTCTCTTTAACCCACTTTAGATTTTCTATTCAATATTATTCTTGACATAACTTCTTTCTAAGTTGGTCCTCAGAGTGTAATTCTGACTTTTTATTATTTTGTAGACATTCATCACAAAAATCTTCGCGGTAAATCTTTGGATTTATCATACTTATTTTAGTGTAATGAATGAATCAAAATTATCCGATAAATAAATATAAAATTAACATATGATTAATTATATTAAACTTTGCAAAATATTATTAATTTCAGATAGCAAGTTTCACAACATTTTCAAGTTCTATTTTTATTAATTAACAAAGTCGATGGGAAGAGCAAAGGAAGACTTTTGAGTTTTGATAACTACAAAATTAAAGTAAGTTATTAATGCCACCGCATACTCCTTAGCCAATTTGTTAAATTTTTTTGTAAATTGTAATAGTCTAGACATGTCTATCTATATATTTTAAAATTTAAAAGATTTAAATATTTTTTATAATAAATGTTTCATATCTAAATAAATATAACTATTTGATCGTAACCTTTTTTAATAAATTTGATATATTAGCCACTTTAATAACAAAAATTAGTTTGTTTTGGTTTAGTTATCAATTTTAGGTAGTTAGTTTCAGTTACTCCTGATCAATCACACTCCTAGGCTCCTAGCTATGTACGTGTGTGTGCATGTATATATAAATTCAAGAACCCTAGGGTTCTTTATTATGGTACATTAGTACATATACTTTAATTTCTTCTCTCTTCTTTATCTAGCTCTTGATCCCTCAATATTTGTTTCGTCCATTCACAATATGGAAGGAGATGGAGAGTATTTTCTTTTGCCTCATCAACACGAATCTTTTTCAATTCTTTCCTCTCATGGAAATCCCACGTTGGAAAACAATGTCGATGATCATTATTATGGTTATGGTCACAACACCATGAATCATCATCTTCCTACATCTCTAGCTTCATTGGAGTCTCAATTTCAAATTATGGGAATCAATGGTACAGAAAGAGTACAAAATGTTGGTAGTATTAATAGAATTATTGGTAGTACTCTTGCAAATTACCATGAAATCCCACGTGGCTTCAATGTTTTTCGTTCATTATTGGAAGATGTGAAAGGAAACATTGTTTCAATTGCCAAAGATCGATGAATGGGGAAGTCGATTTCTGATAAAGAAATTGTATGAAATCAGAAATCCTCAAGAAATTGACCACATTTTCTTGGAAGTGAAGGATGACTTACACGACCTCATGATGGACTGTTATGGCTCTAAATTCTTGAAAGAGGTTTTTGAAGTAATGAGTGAGAGGCAAATGAACGTAATTCTTGATTTGATTATTTGGAATTCACAGAAATTGGTTCAAGTGTGCTGCGACAATTACGGGTATATATTATATATCATGTTTTTTTTTCAGCTTATGTGCATTTTTTATAATGCCTTTTAATTATATATGGTGTTTTTTTTATTAATTAATTTTTCTTATTCTATTTTGTTACAGCTCTTATGCTATGCAAGATTTTGTGAGACGTATTTTTACGGCAGAAAAGTTATTTGACTTCACAATGGCTTTGAAGAAAAATATAGTTTCATTGGCCAACAATGTTAATGCCGGCTACGTCATTCAAGAATGCTTGACAATTTTTCCAAATATACTTTGTAAAGTAATGCACTCCTTAATTATATATCCCTTTTGATTAATACTATTTTACATTTATGCTCACATTTACCTTCTTTTATTTTTAATAATCAATAATCGATATTCTTTTATGAATTGTAAATAGGAAATATTGAATGGTGTAGCACGTAACTGCATTTTGATTGCTACACACAAAGATGGTTGTTGTGTTATCCAAAAACTTCTTGACCAAGCCAATCATGAATCTTCATATCAATTGGTTCGAAAAATAATCGCCTATGCTCCATTACTAGCACCTGATCCTTATGGGTTAGTATATATATATGCTAATTAATTAATATGCTTGGTTAATTAATTGTTTCTTAATTTCTTTATTATGGTACAGTCTTCAACTATATAAATAGGATATTAAATATTTTTATGTGTATTCTTTGTTTACAGGAACTATGTCTTACAATTTGTTATCGAAAAGCAAGATGTATCATTAAATATTGCATTAATTGTTGGACGACTTGAAGGAAAATTTGTTGAACTGTCTATGAACAAGTTCGGTAGTCATGTGGTGGAAAATCTTTTGAGAAACTCTAATATGAGGCTTGTTGGTCTTATAATTCAAGAGATCATGAATAGCCCTCAATTTCTAAATGTTCTTCAGTGTCGTTTTGGGAATTATGTTGCTCTACAAGCGCTTAGAATTTCTGTGGTTAGTAGATTTTACTTAATTAATTGCTTCTTGTCACATATACTTGTTTCTTCCTTCTTCTATATATATATATATATACCTATTTACGGCTAATTAAGAAAATAACCTAATTAATTTCAGGGATCTGGTGTGCATAACACTCTCGTGAATAGTATTATATTCTACGAAGTATATTTACAAGATCATCCTGATGGGAAGAAAGTGTTGGCATCTGCGAGAAGGGCACAATTAAAGCTTCAACAATTAGCAACATAGATATATATATATATATATATGTAGGAGCAAGTGGGTGTACGGGTTTGTTTGATGAGATTGAGTTGATGACAATAGATTTGTGTGTGTATTTATTTACATTATGTTCAAGTTGGGTTTTGTTTGAGAGTTTAATATCTGATGCGACTGTAGGTCAATTTTGATGTTAAATATTAAAGCCCAAGCCCGATTTTGATGTTTTTGATCTAGCCCAACCTGGTTTTGGCCGAAAATTAATTATATTAAGGATCTCTAGGTCAATTTCAGGGGTTATCCACGTTTTGAGAGAGAATTACATTCTTTATCTCGGTTCTTGGCTATCTTTCATCTTCTTGGAGCTTTCTTGGTACCATGGCTGTTGAGTTCGGATTCGGGCTTGGTTTGGTTCATATCTGCATTATGAGCAACTAAACTTCTCATCTCGGAGGAGCGATGGATCAAAGCATGAACTAGGGTTTCATCCAGAGAGCTTTCTCATATTAGGATTAGGGTTTCCTTCTTGTTTCTATTTTTCTAGTTTGAACTTGGAAACTAGTTGTAATTCGGATTCTTGTTNTTATCAAAACAAACTGAAACGAACACGGATCGAAGCTCAAGAGTTCTGAAAAACAGTACACTAACGAGAGTGGAGACATAATTGAAACTAATGTTTCACATTGGGGGCACAACTGACACAAATAAAATTTTAGGGGCATAACTGAAAATCATCGCAAACGTTAGGGGCACGGAAGGGTGTTTTGCCTTATATATTTAAACTTTTACATTTAACTCATTTATACTCCAAAGCTTAACACATCTAATTAAATCATTAAGAAAAATTGATAAGTGATTTTTTTTCTTCTTTATTTTGATGTCAATTGTACCCTCAAAGTTTAACATTTATGTCAATTGTATCTAAAACTATAATATTTTGTTAAATTTACCCTAAAAAATATTAATAATAACATGATGCCTGCATTTTCTGTTAATGATTTAAACGACCTTTGACATTGTAATATACAATTGAGTCAACTGTAAAAATTGAGAGATATAATTAACCAAAAAAAATTTAAATACAACTAAAATTTATAGCATAATTTGGGACAGCAGATATGTTTTTGCCTATTATATATTATATTTTCACATTCCAAATTTAATCTAACCTCCTATTATAATTATTACATCATTCACATTATGTATACTAGGGGCTTTGCGTGCCCTAACGGGCACGTAAATATGTATGTAAAATAAATAAGGAATTAAATTGTTAACTTAGTAAAGAAAGAGAGACCAAATAGTAAATTTTCTCTTATTTTTAATTCATAAACTATAGTTNTTTCTGAAATATTGTCAAATTATGTTTAGAAGGTATTGTAATTTTGTTAGCTATAATATTTGAGGTACTTGATTCCTTTAAGGAAATGATTTTCTTTCATGAAACAGTTTTGATCTATGAAACATGGACACTGACACGGATACCAGACAAGGACACGCTAGATTCTTAAAATTCTACAACACGACACTTCATATATTTATATATAAATAATTGAAAAACCATAAATTTTGATGAAAATTTTAAGAATTACAATATCTATTCATAATATATGTCATATGTGATATTATTTTCTATTGTTTGTCATAATAAAGTCACAAAAAATTGATTTTATTTTCTGAAATGTATGGATATGTGTCGTGTAAGTGTCGTACGGGTGTCTGACATGGACACGTGTCTGACACAACAACAAACTATAAAAATGAAGTGTCCATATTTCATAAGTTTTGATAGTTAAATGATGAGAAACAATCTACGGAGGGAAACAATAAATAATAAGAATGGAATGAGAGAAGGTAAGGTGTGTTTATACCTTAGGGTAGGGAATGACAAGTGGAAGTTGTCATATGATATAGAAAATTGATGATTATATATATGTAATTTGTTTAACTAATTTCTAGTATTATAATAATGGTTCATTAAGGTAAAGCGATGGAGAGAATTATTAAATTTAAGAGTAGAAGAGCGAGGTGTAATTAATTAGATTGGGATGAGAACAAGGATGAGAGACTGAATAGAGATGAAACATAATCATAGAAATTACAGACACAAGTTGGATATGTGGCAGGCGAAAGCAGATGCGGAATTGGAAGAAAGATATCCAAATATTAACCACACAATTATAATAATATTTAACCTCAAATTAAATATTATTGATTACTCATTAGCGTATATTCCAACAAAACCACACTGTCTGTGGCGAATAGGAATCCAATTAGGTTAAACTTTCGCAGCTCAGAATCCACTAATATATAAATATATATATATATATATATATATAAAAGTATTATTTTGATTTACAAACTTTACATTAATTATCAATTTCTTAATATTTTTTTATTGTCAATATTGTCATTAAAGTTTTATATTTTAATCAATTTTATTCTTTACCTATGAAGAGGACACTAACACGGATACGGGACATGGGACACGAACACATTGACACGCTAAGTTTTTAAAATTACACGACATGACACGACATATATTTATATAAAAAAATTAAAAATCCATACCTTTTGATAAAAAATTTACAAATTATAATATGTATCCATAATATATGTCATATGTATCATTATTTTCTATTGTTTGTCATGTTAAAATCACAAAAAATTGATTTTATATTTTGAAACTTATAAATATGTGTCGTGTGAGTGTCGTACGGGTGTCGGACACGGACACATGCCTGACACGATAACACGTCTTCCAAATGAAGTTTTTATGCTTCATACTTCTTTACTCTTTAACTAAGTATTAATGACAAATTTTATGTGATTAATGACAAATTTTATCAAAAAAAATCAAAATAAACATTAAGATATCCATTAATTAATAACCATAGAATGGAGGAGGAAACATATAAACCGAACAAAATTCCTTTTTCGTTTTGTTTTGAAAGTTTTAAAAATAGAAAACATGAATACAAGGGAATTTTTTTTTTCTTCAATCAGTTCGTTTTCGTAAAAGTGTAAAACTCATGACTTATTATCACAAGTATTTATAATTGATTAGTTAATTGGAGTTAATAAATAATATAAAAAAAAAATGCATATCTCAAAGTAGGGTCTCGTACTCTCGTTTGTGGTTTGACTAGCTTGCTAGCCTTTGAAATTAACGCTAATTTGAAAGTTTGACTTCACATCTTATGCTTGTTCATTCATACACGTATACATTTTCATTTCATTCTCCAATGAAGCTAGCTCATCCTCTTTTGATACACACAAAGTCTACAAAAATACAAATTTAATTCATATTTATGATGGTGATGATGATTATTATCTTATATTATATGGCTCTACCCCTTTCTGGTCGTCCACATTTTAAAATTATAGTACAAAATTAATAATAAGAGAAAAATTATTATTTGATCCTTTATTTTTTACTGAGTTAATGCTTTAGTCCCTCATTTATTTTACATACATATTTGCGTGCCCTTTAGGGCACGCAAAGCCCCTAGTATTAAATATTGCTTGGAAAATAGCTACAAGAAACTATTGATTCCATTTCTAACAATTTAATATATTTTAAGAATTTTTTTGTAGAAATTCTAAACCCTAAACTCTAAACTCTAAAGGGTTTTGTAGAAAAGGGTTTTGTCCTCGTGGGAAAAAGTCGATGAATTTGAAACACCCACAACGGAGAAGCCTCTGATTCTCTAGAAATTCGTCGTCGCATCAGCGTTTGCATTCACGTGTGTGGAAAATGCAATAAAGAGAAGTGGTGAAAATAGTGACACTTCTGATATTGCATCTTTGTTTTTTGTTTTGGCCATCGATGGATGATGATAATGATGAAGATGAAGAAGAAAATTAGAAACAAAAAAATATAGTATGAGAAGAGAAGATGAAGATGAAGATTAAAGCAAAAAATAAGTTTTAGAGTTTAGTGATTTGGGGTTTGAAGTTTGGGGTTTGGAGTTTCGGGGTTTTGGGGTTTGGGGTTTAGGGTTTTTAATATTTTTAAGGACTAAATTAGAATGTTTGGAAGAGTTTTGGGACACTTTACAATTTTATTTTGAGGATTTGGGACTAAAATGAATGAAGATGATGAAAAATGTAAATCCAGGGACTGATTTGCTAGTTTACTCAATTTTTATATTAAAAAATGTAAATCCAGTCATCATGCCACGGTGGAAAAAAAAAATAGGAATGTCCAGTCATCATGCCACGTATTCAAGTCAAACCAAAAAAATGACACATAAGTAAAAAAAATTGCCACATGGACATTGAGTCAAAATTGGGGGCATAATTGAAACGTTAGTTTCACATTGAGGGCACGCCTGAACAAAATGAAACGTTAGGGGCATAACTGAAAATCACTGCAAACTTTAGGGGCACAAAATAGTGTTTTGCCCTTTTTATAATAACTATATCAATGTTTCATATATATATAACTATTTGATCGAAATTTTTTAAATAAATCAGACAAATAAAATTTGATATGTAAGGTAACAGCCTCTTAATGACAATCTTTGTAGAGAGTTTTTTAGAGTAAAGACAATTGTGGTTTTGTTATTTGCTGGTTTAGTTATTAACTAACTCTAAGTAGTTAGTTTCAGTTAATCTGTTGTTATATAGTTATTTACATTTGCAGTCTTTGTTTGAGTGGAATATGTCTTTGTTTAAGAACCCTCTTTATTAATAATATGCATGGTACATTATTAGTACATATACTTTTCTTCTCTCTTCTTTAGCTAGCTCTTGATCTCTCAATATTTGATCGAGAGTATTCTCTTTTGCCTCATCAAGACGAATCTATTTTAATTCCTTCCTCTCATGGAAATCCCACGTTGGAAAACAATGGCTATGGTCACAAAACACCATGAATCATCATCTTCCTACATCTCTAGCTTCATTGGAGTCTCAATTTCAAATTATGGGAATCAATGGTACAGAAAGAGTACAAAATGTTGGTAGTATTAATAGAATTATTGGTAGTACTCTTGCAAATTACCATGAAATCCCACGTGGCTTCAATGTTTTTCGTTCATTATTGGAAGATGTGAAAGGAAACATTCTTTATCTAGCTCTTGATCCCTCAATATTTGTTTCGTCCATTCACAATATGGAAGGAGATGGAGAGTATTTTCTTTTGCCTCATCAACACGAATCTTTTTCAATTCTTTCCTCTCATGGAAATCCCACGTTGGAAAACAATGTCGATGATCATTATTATGGTTATGGTCACAACACCATGAATCATCATCTTCCTACATCTCTAGCTTCATTGGAGTCTCAATTTCAAATTATGGGAATCAATGGTACAGAAAGAATGCAAAATGTTAGATATGATATCGTTAATGATATATGATATCGTTATGAAATCCCACGTGGCTTTTTAAATGATATATGATATCGTTATTATCCTATATTCACAATTTTCAAATATTTTTTAATATTCAACGATATTAGATATGGCACAAATATAAATAGGATAAAATTAATATGTGAAATAATAATGTGGATACGATAGAGATAATAAATAAAATAAACAAATATAAAAAGACAAATGGTAATCAAATAGATGTATTTTTTTTGAAT
The DNA here is from genome assembly GCA_003254925.1 of Chamaecrista fasciculata. Taxonomy (NCBI): domain Eukaryota; kingdom Viridiplantae; phylum Streptophyta; class Magnoliopsida; order Fabales; family Fabaceae; genus Chamaecrista; species Chamaecrista fasciculata. The sequence continues at coordinate 42,985 of QANZ01019984.1, forward strand.
AACACAAAACAAGGCCTAGAAAAAACTGTAAAAACCGTAAGTGGTGATCAAATATTTTATTTCACTTAGCCATTACAATCTCTGATTATTCTATTAAATTTAAGGGTAAATTATTAAAATGTTCTTGTAGTTTGGTCTATCTACACGATAATACCTTGTGGTTAAAATATTTTTAAATTGGGGCCAATGATTTGCACTGTTAACACATTGTAACCAATTTGAAACATCATAGAAATATGTAGGACTAATTTAAAACAAATGAAAGATATAAGACCAATTTGAAATCTACCCCATATATAATAAGGGACCAATTTGAGATTTGTCTTTGAAAAAAATTAAATCTTATGTGTAGCAGCCTTTGTGTTGGAGTCTGATTGTCTGAGTATATCGTTAATTTTCAGGACTTTTTTATATACAAATTTTGCTATTCTTGTTTATCGTTTAGGAATAGAAATGGCCGGGTGGGTATTTTTCCGAAATCTACAATATCCAAACTTTATCTTTTTTCTTTTTGAGAAAATATCCAAACTTTATATATGTTAAAAAGAAATGTAGTACTGTTGGATATGATGATACTAATTAATATTTAAAATATTTGCAATATTCAAAGAATAGATATCAGATATTAAATTTATTAATGCATATAAATTTTATAATTGATTAATATATATAATATTTAATTATAATATATTTTGTTTTAATTTAAATAATGTATATTATATTTAATTAATATTTTATATAACAATTGAAATATTTAATATGAGGTATATATATATAAAATAATCAATCCACCCATTCAAATCAAAAAGAGTAATTGATGAAAATATCTACACATCTATTTCATCTTATTTTGATATCTATGTAATATTAAATATTTTTTCGAGTAGATAGCATGCATGGATCAAATGTCCCAAAAACTCATACTAAATTATCTTTAATATCATCTAAATTATATTGTTTTTCATCAGTGTTAATTTGTTCAATTAGAAAAGAAAACAATCCATCTAATTACATAATTATTCGAAGTCAATATCTGCAATTTATTTGAAAATGTTAATTAAAAATTATTATCTAACTACTTATCCAATTTGTTAATTTCTAAAAGCCTACTCATTGATCTATCTATATATTTTAAATTTGAAATATTTAAATAATTTGTAACTTTACATTGTTTTTCATAATAATAATTAAAAAAAAGATTATTTATCCACTTTTTTTTTTTTGTAGGAAAACGGGCTCAAAGGACACAAGACAAGATTTATCCACTTATTTAATTTGTATTATAGCCTACATATGAATATCCATCGATATATTTCAAATTTAAATTTAAATTTAAAATTTTTGCCTAGAGTATCTTAATCCTATCATGCAACCACAAGAATAAATTAAAGCTTATAAATTATGAGTTGACCCTCACGTACACATACACCATATACTTTTCTTCTCTAGCTTTTGATCCTTCAATATTAATTTGTTTCTTCGTCCATTCACAATATGGAAAGACATGACTATAAAGAGTTTTCTATTTGGTCTCAAGACGATGATAAAGTTTTTGATTTATTTCAAAGCGAACCACCTTTTTTGAATCCTCTACTCTCATCACTCCGAAACAATAATAACTCTTCTTATTTCTATTATCCTATCTCATCAGATTTTGAAGGTTTCTTCCATCAAAATCCCACGTTGGAAGAAAACAACAACAACCACAACATTAGACCCAAAAATTCAAGTGTCATTGATTATGGTCACGATGGTCACATCAACATGATGGATCAAGGTCATCATCATCCTACAAATATTGCTTCTTTGGAGTCTAAAATTCAAAATATGGGAATCAATGTCGACAGAAATAATAATAAAAATAATACTTTAATTCTCCATTCGATCACTGAGAATGAAGACAAGTTTGTTCAAATGTGTAGCGACTATGCTGGGTATGTACCAAAATTTTTTCATTCTTCAATTTTAATTTGTCTATATATGATATTTTTGTGCGTGTATATTGATAAGTATGTTATTTTACCTATTTTAAAGGGATAATTATTAATTTATTTGTATTCAAATCATAATTTTATCCCAATATATTTTAATTATTTGATTTTCCTCTTTACCCTAAGTTTAAATATAAAATATGATATCTTATGTTTAAATTTGATATTTTATGATATAAGCTAATATTATCTTCAATTGATCTTGCAGATCATATTTCAATCTCAAAGATGGCTCAAATCAAGAAAATCCAAATCTAAGATTTCAAAATTAGAAGACATTATCGTTGTTTTATTTACTTGTTAAACCTTGGACAATGGTAGTCTCTGTGGATCAATCCTGTTCTCACCCTTACTATAATTTATTATTTTAGTGTGTAGAATCAGGTGAATTATTTTTTGTGGATTCAACACCCATCATATATATCTATCTATATTATTATATATGTTTGAGGACTCTTCTGGTCAGTAAAAAATAATTCAATTAAAAATTATAAAAAATAAAAAATAAGTATGTAAATCATAGTGATTGGCTAATTGCATGCTACGTTTTTATTTAATTTAGATCAATTTGATTCTACAATCATGCATATGTATGTTACAAATATCTATGAACTAGTTGTATATTAATCATTCTTGAAATTCTTGGCCCAAGAAGAAAACTCATTCTTAAAATTTAAGAGAAGATAACTAAGATTTGTTTGCTCCCACATCCTTTTGAAAAGCATCAACATTGATCTAGGGTTTGTTTGGATCGGATAATTGGAAAATATAAACAATATATTTATTCAGGTGCTTCTCTTATAAAATCAAAGAATGAGACATATTAAAGCGAAAGATAAGGTAATTGAGGAACTAGAGAAAAATGTTAGTTGGATAACTTGAAGGACCGAATGTTGTCTCAGATTTCTAGACAAGTTCTTATCAAATTTGTCATTATATTACTTAATTCCTCAATGGTTTCGAAAAGAATGCAACAAAACAGTACTATCGGAGAGATCATCAATAACAACTAACACCTCCATTTTAATTATTAGGAGAATTTTTCAAGCCATATATATATATATATATATATGATCTTTATTAGAGATAGCAATCTCAACTCATGACTCACAGAACCAATCAACCCAACCAACTCAACTCATTTAAATAATGAGTCAAGATGTCTTGGGTAAAAATTTGACCCACTAAAATTTAGGTTGAGTTGGGTAAAACCTATGGTTTAACCAATCAAACTCAAATTTTACCAAAACTAAGCGTTTCATGTGGGGAAAAAATATGAACTTCTTAAATTTTGGTTGAAATTATAGAATGCCCTCAAATCTTTTGAAAATTTACAAAAGTGTCCTTAGATCATAATATTTGAGGACCAAAGTGAAAAATATAAAAAAAATTTGTGGTCAAAATGTAATTTCTAAAATTATAGATAAAAGGGTAAAATTACAGATTAGTCCTAAATCTGGAAAATAAATGCAGTGTAGTCCTATAAAACTGTACATTCAGTGGAAGGAAGATGAATTTCACAATTTTTTCAAAAATTACATAATACCCCCAAATATTTTAAAAATTTACAAAAATGTTCCTAGATCATGATATTTGAGGACTAAAATGAAAATTATAAAAAAAAAATTGGAATCAAAACATAATTTTGAGAAAATGCAAGCAAAGGTGAAAGTTGAAGATCGGTACGAAATCTAAAAAATAAATGCAATTTAATCCTAAATCTAAATAATTTAAAAATTATTCTTATTAATTAATTTAGAAATTAAAAAATTAAATAATATAAATATTTTAAGATGAATTCATGGGTTGGGTTGGGTCGACCCATCCATTTATAACCCAATCTAAAATCAACCAAATCCAACCATTTGCCGCCTTAATTTTTATTATGAAAATGCATGTAATTCACTGGATTTGGATAATACTGATTATACAACTATGGAAGAGGAGTGTAGACGTCTTTATTTGTCTTAGATGTCACTTTGTTGCTTTATCTAGTTTACACTTCGGTGTGCTCCGTAGGTTTCGTTCATTTGGAAACTACTGCACCACATAATCTTTTTGCTTGGTTTATATCTTGATCTTTCAAAAAAAATAAAAAGAGATTGATAAATTATTTTTCATCTAAGTGTTCAGTGTCTATTATAAATTGATATATTAATCTTTCTTGAAATTAAAGAAGAAAAATCATTCTTAAAATTTATATGTGAGAGGGCTCTAGCTGTGCAACAATTAGTTTGCGATCTTCGGACCATGAGAACGTAAAGATTCAAATTCGCAATCGCTTTAAAGACAAACTTACTTCAATTGACAAAATTTATCAATGGGGGCTAATATCATTATGGAAGCTTCAATTCCTTCCCTCCCTTTGCTTCGAGTGTTTGTATTTAATACCCTATTTCTATAATAAATATAATCTGCTAGCTTGTTCCATTAGTAGCCAACGGTTTCTTGAAAAATGTACTACTATACGCTTCTTCCCTTTAGTGATTCAGGAATATTCATCATAAAACTAGTGTCACGAACATGATCGATGAACTTTAAAGTAGCCAGCCATGTTGGTTGTGTACGTAGAAAGCAAAAGCTATATTGATGATGACAGAAGACAAGTTTTAAACTATTGTAAAGCTTGTTTTCTCTTAAGCTTGGGGTTTATAAACTGATAATCCCGACATGCAGCATGAAAACTCAAATAACCAAATAAGTTTAAACAATCTACAATGTTAGAAAAACAGAGTATGAGAAGAAGAAAGTTGAGGGTTTTGAGGCATGAGTAAAAAACTTTCTTTTAAGAGATTATGCCTGTGCTATAGGAGGATCCACAGTATATCTCTCTCAGGATACAACAAAACCCCTGGAACTGTTTAATTTATAGAGTATGAAAAGGCACTTATGAACAGATACTACTGTTCATGTAACAGAGTACTTCTAACAGATGTATTTGTCTGTTTAATCAGTTGCGTTGTTTCAAAAATAATAAGACTTAATATATATATATATATATATATATACTCTATTATATATACCATCAAGTACTCTTTGAATTGCCTAATGTGAAACTTCTTTTCATCTTCATATTACAAACTATCTAACATACAATACCCATTCAAATAACCAAATAAGTTTAAACAATCTGCAATACCCATTCAAATAACTTGCACTTAAGTATATATAATATAGGCATATATACTTAAGTGCAAGTTCTGCTGATATTCTTATCCGTAAGCTTAGCTTGCCTATAAAGCTGAAATTTTTAAGTTTGTTCAGAAAATCCATGAAAAGAGTGAAGTTATTTCTAAATGTCCAGTGACAAGACCATTAAATAGTATAACGCACAGTAGTTTCCTTAGTTAAAACAGTTTTATTTTTGGATGGCAAGGGATTATGCAGATGCAATTAAAATTTGAAACGACATTAATTATTTTCAGGTGAAAGCTACCTATTGAACTGGTGATCAACTTAATTTATTATTTGTGATCTCTGTTTTTTAAGAATATTTATAGTGTACGGTCATTAATTCTAACTCACATGATTTCCGTAATGGACACCCAAATGCAAGTAATTATTAGGATAATTTTTCAAACCATATATATATATATATATATATGATCTTTATTATGAAAATGCATGTAATTCACTGGATTTGGATAATACTGATTATACAACTATATACGGAAGAGGAGTAGACAGTCTTTAGAACTACGAATTTGATAGGAATTAAAGGATGATCATTCAACATTATTGGAATAGGAGTTTACAGCAGAAGATCTACTCGATCTCCTTCAAGACCAAGGAATTCTTATGTTTTAAGTTTTGATATAAAAGATTTAAATACTTTTTAGGGTAAAATGCATTTTGGTATCTTGTGGTTAGGACCGAATCCACTTTGGTACCCTGAAAGACAAAATTTGACACTTTGGTATCTTGAGGTTTGCGGCGTTAGCACTTTGGTACCCTGTGATTATTTTCCGTCAAGATTTAACAAAAAGTGCTGACGTGGCTCAATCTTAGCCGTCGATTTCTTATGCATCTTATTTGTTAGTTTCTATTGCTGCTTAAACCATATTTCACTCTTTAACAAGATTTATTTTGTGCGTTTAGGTCCTCTCCCTTTGGTAATGCAATCAAAACACAACCAACTAAAAGAATTGATGGAGTTTTCTACAATTTCATTTCAAAAACTAAAGAGATATTAAAAATGAAATTGTAGAATGATGAATCAAAATTTTCCCTTTCTCATAAAACTNGTGCCCGTTAGGGCACGCCAAGCCCCTAGTATTATTTATGGGTTCTCCTAACATGTGCCTTTAAATATTATCTTTTGATTGGTCAAGGTGAGTTTTCAAACACTAAAAATTATCTTTTAAATGAATTTTCGTAGATTTTAATATATGGGATGCTCTATTAACCAATCAGAAGAAACCTTAAAATATGCCCTAAGAACACATGTTAGATAAATCCATTATTTATATGGTTTGCACAAGAGTTTGCTTCCCTATTTAAGAAAAGAGTATGGAGGATAATAAAAAGGTTAAAGTCTCAAATTGGTTCCTTATGTATGAGGTAGATTTCAAATTGGTCCATTATCTTTCATTTGTTTCAAATTGGTCCTAAATGTTTACATGCTATTTCAAATTGGTCCCAAAAATATTAAATGTGATCATATCCCTTTCGTTTCAAGTTAAAATGCGACGAATATAGAGCTACGAGTTTTTTTAACGAGTATTTTGGGACCATCAACAAACGAGATTGAATCGAATCTTTTAAAAGTGGATAACTTAATGTTTCATGTTGAAGCAAGTAAATTTGACTATATCTCTTTTGTTTCAAGTCTGAGTGTGATGAGTTTGAAATTATGTGCTAATTCTTGAAGAGTTTTTCTCTGCTCAGTTAAGATCACTAACAAATGAGTTTAAACCACTTCTCGAAAGCTGGTTTAAGACTAATTTGAAACAATATAGAAACATGTATGACTAATTTGAAACACATGAAAAATAAGCGATCAATTTAAAATCTACCCCACATATAAGGAACTAATTTGAGACTTTGGCCTAATAAAAATGTATCTTCATTCATCATCATTTAGAATGAAGTTTAGTTTGTTGTTGTTTATGGGTCGATTTTTTCAGTATTATATATTTTTGTTAGTTATTTTCAGTTAGCGACAAATTAAGCCTTGATCAAGGCTTAGTTATTAGTTGAGGTTGTTATTCTGTTAGCAATCAGTTAATTATTGGCATATAGGTTAACCCTAGGTCAAGGCATGTAGACAAGACTAGATCTTTCATTTATATAAATGTGACTGAATTATCACTTGAATATATTTAGAGTATTATTTCACTCGGCCATTACAATCTTCTTAATCTTTATCTTCATTGCTCCCTAACCATTTAATGTCTCTCTCTCTAACACAATACGTTATGGATTTGCAGTATCTAATTCTAATGCAAGATCCTCACGATCTCATGATAAATTATGACGATGAATTTTGACAACATGTTTAATTTTGAACATAATCAGTACGGCGGGCAAGACCTTTCTTATCGATTCCATCATTGGTAATGTGGAAAAGTTTCTTCAAGTGTGCCTCCATATAATCACGTGTATACCACCTATACCTATATTGTATTGTATAATTATGGTACAAAGACGGTAATGCATATCGTCATCGATTGATTTCTGTAAGTCAATCTCAAACAAATTAAATTGAATCTTTTGATTAATTTAATCTATCAATTTAATCCTTAGATTATATATGAATATTATTATTTTAATCTTTAAATTTTTTAAATAATTGATTTAGCCTTAAAAAATTTATAACTCCTTTCAATTAATCAAAGGATGGCGTGGGCTTCTGCAATATATTGTGGCGAATGACAATTGTAAAAAATCATAAGCAACATATATCGTTGTTGGTACTATTAGTGTGTATACTTGAATTATATAATGGTTATATATATCTTGAAAGTTAGATCAAATACTTCACAACATTTGGCATGATGTGATATGATAATATGGACATAATATCTGTTATAGAAATATTTGTGAGATCAATTATATCATGACTTATTTAAATTTAAATGAGAGGTTTACTTTTTAAAAGATAATTATGCAATATCTTAAGTATTGTTTTCATATAAAGATATATCTATATTTGAAAATTTATTTATTTTACTGATGACAGAAATTTAATTTTTAGAATATATAATATCTGCTTAATATCAAAATTAATATTTGCCTATTTTTTTAAAAAAATTAATATCTATAATATATATTTATTTTTAGATTTATAGTTATCTTATTGAAATTTTTAATCATATCTAATATTAATGTCTATTTTTTAAAACTTTAAATTTATAAGTTCAAATTTTATAAGTTTAATATATTTTTAAATTTTAATATATAAAATTTTATTATAGAAAAAAAATTAAATTATATATATAGCGAGGGACACTTGTCAAAGAGCGACAACCCTACTTTAATAAATTATATAAATAAAATTATAGATATCTATTTATCTATCTATATCTATATCTAATAAAATATCCAACTTTAATCTAAATATCATGCAAAAATCAATTTTTTAATTGTTAAAAGATTCTCAAGATTAAATCCTAATTACCCCCGGCCATGTATGCATATATATAACCCATGATGCATCCTTATATGTACCTAGCTAGCTAGATAGCCTCTTCAATATTCCTTGAATTTTCTTCTCTCTTCATTATTCTTTATTCTCGCCGTGATATCATTCACAATATGGAAGGAGAGGGTTCTCTTTGGTCTCAATATGAATCTAACTTTGGTCATCACAACACCATGATGGATCATCATTCTACATCTTCTCCGGCTTCATTGGAATCTCAATTCCAAAAGATGAGAATTGGTACACCAAGAAATAGTAGTAGTAATTATACAAGGATATTGGAAGATGTGAGTGGAAGTAGAAGCATTGTTTTAATGGCCAGAGATAGACAAGGAAGTGAAATTTTAATAACACGATTGAAGGGGCGAAATCCCCAAGAAATCACAAATATATTGTATGAAGTAATCAGCAATAATGACATACACAATCTCATGATGCACCCTTATGGCTATCGATTTATGAGGGCATTATTTGAAGTTATCAGTGTGAGGCACATTAATATAATCATTGATATCATCTTTCAAAGTGAACATAAATTTGTTCAAGTTTGTAGCAACGACAACGGGTAATTAATTTTGTCTATATATCATGTTTTTTTTCACCTTATGTGCATTTTTTTTATAATGCCTTTTAATTATATATATGGTGTTTGTTTTTTCTTAATTAATTTTTCTTATTCTATTTTGTTACAGCTCTTATGCAATGCAAGATTTGGTGAGATATATTTTTACAGCAGAGAAGTTATTTGACTTCACAATGGCTTTGAAGAGAAATATAGTTTTATTGGCCAACAATCTTAATGCCGGCTACGTCATTCTAAAGTGCTTGACAATTTTTCCAAATATACTTTGTAAAGTAATGCACTCCTTAATTATCTTCTTTAATTAATTATTTTACATTTATGCTCGCATTTACCTTCTTTTATTTTTAATAATCGATATTCTTTTATGAATTGTAAATAGGAAATATTGAATGGTGTAGCACGTAACTGCATTTTGATTGCTACACACAAAGATGGTTGTTGTGTTATCCAAAAACTTCTTGACCAAGCCAATCATGAATCTTCATATCAATTGGTTCGAAAAATAATCGCCTATGCTCCATTACTAGCACCTGATCCTTATGGGTTAGTATATATATATATATGCTAATTAATTAATATGCTTGGTTAATTGTTTCTTAATTTCTTTATTATGGTACAGTCTTCAACTATATAAATAGGATATTAAATATTTTTATGTGTATTCTTTGTTTACAGGAACTATGTCCTACAATTTGTTATCGAAAAGCAAGATGTATCATTAAATGCATTAATTGTAGGACGACTTGAAGGAAAATTTGTTGAACTGTCTATGAACAAGTTTGGTAGTCATGTGGTGGAAAATCTTTTGAAAAACTCTACTATGAGGCTTGTTGGTCTCATAATTCAAGAGATCATGATTAGCCCTCAATTTTCAAATGTTCTTCAGTGTCGTTTTGGGAATTATGTTGCACAACAAGCGCTTAGATTTTCTGTGGTTAGTCGATTTTACTTAATTAATTGCTTCTTGTCATATATACTTGTTTCTTCTTCTTCTATATATATATATATATACCTGTTTACGGCTAATTAAGAAAATAACCTAATTAATTTCAGGGATCTGGTGTGTATAACATTCTCGTGAATAGTATTATATTCTACGAAGTGTATTTACAAGATCATCCTTATGGGAAGAAAGTGTTGGCATCTGCGAGAAGGGCACAATTAAAGCTTCAACAATTAGCAACATAGATATATATATATATGTATATATATATAGGAGCAAGTGGGTGTACAGGTTTGTTTGATGAGATTGATCGAGTTGATAACATTATTTTCAAGTTCGGGTTTGTTTGAGAGTTTAGTATCTGCTTCTGAATTTCCAGAAACTCAGTGAAACATTTTGGCAGTCTTAAAATTCTAGTGTTGTATCTGTTTTATTATCTTTTCCAAACAAATGCTTCTGCATGCAGGGTTGCTAGTTAAATCAGAAATTTCAAACGGAATTCGCGGAATGATATTTTTATATATATATATATATGGGTTAGTCTATCAGTCTATGATTCAAAATGAACATTACATGCAACTAGTGATCTAATTCCATACACAATTTTGATTAGTTAAAAAAGTTATTTTTTTTATTATTTTTCAACATTAAATTACTTAAAAAAAAAGAAGATTATGCCAACTCACAATTGTATGAATACTTAAATTACATTTTAGAATTTTTCTATATATATATATAGTTCTTAAGTGCAAGTTCTACTTATATTATTATTAAATATTAATTATCGGCCGTAAGCCTCCTTATACAGCTGAAATTTTTAAGTTTATACAAGCAGGATAGAAGTTGATTTATAAATTAAATATAATTAAGAAAACCCACGAAAAAATTGAAGTTTCTAATTCTAAGTGTCATGTACGTGTCCCGTGACAAGACTATTAATTATTAGGGTGTTCAATGGTTCAGGCGGACCCGTCAATCCGTCAAAACTAATCCAACTTACATGTTTTGGTTGGTTTGGTTTGGGTTGGCGGGTTGGTTTAATTTGAAAATTCTTAGTTAACTGTAGTTTGAGTTAGATTGCGGGTTTCAAAATTCTGAATTCGCTCAACCCAACTCAACCCGTCACTCGCCATTTATATTTTATTTTATTTTAAAACTAGTGCCATAAATAGGATCAATGAACTTTAAAGCAGCCATGTTGGTTGTAGAAAGCAAAAGCCATATTGATGATGATGGAAGACAAGTTTTAAACTTTTGTAAAGCTTGCTTTATCCTAAGCATGGGGTTTATAAACTGATAATCCCAACATGCAGCACGAAAATTCAAATAATCAAATAAGTTCAAACAATCTGCAATCCCCATTAGAATTCCTGGCGGAAGATCAGACAAAGTTGTTTCTTGTGTTTGAATTTCGACTATAGTATTATCTTCTTTTTCATCAACTTCTAACAAAGTTGTTTCTTGCGTTTTAATTTCAACTATAATATTATCTTCTTTTCCATCAACTTCTTCATTGTTGCATAACCTAAGCAAATGAAATATAAATAGTTAGAATATATATAAAAATCAGTATCCAAACAATGACAAATGTATATACCTGACAGTTAGGGGTGGCAATTTCAACCCATTACCCACCAACTCAACCAACCCAACAACAAATTAACCAACCCAAACCCAACCCATT
>QANZ01019992.1:0-11627 GCA_003254925.1 Chamaecrista fasciculata
TATCTATAAAATGATTGGCCCTAGGGCACAATCTCCAACAGTGTTAAGTATTGTAATCAGTAATTTAGCTTGATATGCCCATAACACTTGTTCAGAGTTGTTACTGGTTGTTGAATCAGAACACTATTTCCTAAGCTTTATAATCAGTAATCCAGCTTGATATGCCCATAACACCAACACATATAACCAGTTATGCCCATAACACTTGTTTAGAGTTGTTATTGGTAGTAAATCAGAACACTTTTTTGTGCTCTGATAAATCAAAAATTTATAAGCCAATAATTGGCAATAAACATGCATAGCATAGGGAACTAAATCAACAAGATATTAGTTAGACTATTCATTCAAATTTGCAACATTATACAAAGTTATTGGACCAAATTTGCAAAATTTTACAAAGTTATAGGACCAAAATTGGTCTTTTTTAATCTATTTCACTCATATTTGCCACATCATCATCCAACTCAGTCTGCCATGTCATCTTTAACGGCAGATAATGGATAAAAACCGCCTTGGGACCAACGGTGGAACCTAAACGTTTTCAAAAGTTGAGACCAAAATTGCAACAAAAAAAATTATGCAATCAAATTGAGACCTTTACGAAAGTTATAAGACTAAAAGTGTACTTAGCAAAAATATATATATATATATATATATATATATAAGAAACTTAAGAAGTTGAGAAAATAAGAAGTCATTATTATTTATAAAATATGAGTCAAATTTAAATTTTTGGGATTGTGATCGTGAATGCTTTGTTATAGATCTCTTATTACTCGTATGCTGGGAGATGGAGATCGTTCGTCTTCTGGAGGTGGCAAAATTCAGCACTTGGTTAGAATATTAATTGACGATGAGAAATTACTACAAAGTTTACAAGAAACTTTGAGAGAGGCTAGTGAAGATAACGATTTTGCCAGGAAAAGTTCTACTTTGTTGATGAATTGATAGCCTTCTCCATACCACTGGCTGAATGTATTAATTTAGAGGAGGATCAATTAATCGATGTAAAGGATGATGGTAGTAGTATGACCATTTTGACAACTGTTCTAAATGCATTCCATCTCCTGTGTCATCTTATATTTTCTTGTCGAAGGTAAACAAGTTATCCAAATCCCTTGATGATAGCTATTTGAATCCCTATTTTGGTGTCTTTTACATATTTTGTCGTATATGACTCAGCATATTTATGATGTTAAATATCTAACTTTTTCCATGACAGTGATGATGTAAATGGCTATAGGATAATGACTAAAGTAGCACAAGCAGCCTTAACCCTCTCCGTCAAAATTAATCTTGACTTCAAGGTTCTGCTTATTATGATGAAATGGTCTTAATTGTGTTTATTGACATTATAATTTTAGTTTCCGTTATATGTACATTTCTGAATCTTAAAAAATGCATAATTTGAAGTCAGATTGTTCATTTCATCAAGCTAACTAATTTGTTTCTTATTTCAGAAGAGTGTCCAATTAGTTGAGGGGATTATTGATGCTAAATGGGCTCAAAGTTGTGAAAGAACCTCTATAAACTTTATGATTACAAGATTCCACAAGATTGAGGCAGCTTTATATGATAACAAGGAAGCAATGAAGGTTTGTTTTTCTTAATTTTTATTACTTGACTCTTTAGTCAAGATATTAGCCATCGGTTGATGGCAAGATGATTGGACATCATGTTTAAAGCTAAAATGTGTATTGGGGAATGGAGGTAGAACCATTCTATATATAGCTAAAATGTACGTTGGGGAATGGAGGTATATTGGACATTTTAGGGCATGACAGTTTCATTAATCTAGCAAAATAAGTAATTAATAATGGAGGAAGAGAGTTGATTTTGAAAGTATAAAATGCATTTATATAACGAGCGAAAGAAAATTTTCATGCCATTGATGTTGACTATCAAAATACATAAAAACGAATGAGGATCATGGGTGAATAACTAGAATGTTATATCGTTTATTTATTTATTTTGTGATGATTTTCATTTGTCATTTGTTTAAAATATCATTGCAGGCCTTAGATGTGATGAGCTTGTGCGATAAAGCGTCATGGCTCAAAATTAAATTTGAAAGAGATGATGCATTGGAAAATCAAGTAATAAATATTGTAAATGAGGCTTACACTATAAGTGCACTTCTTTTGGACATCAATTACAAAGTTGACATTGCTGGATTAGTGAAAAGAATTACAACTATCCTTGAAAACTGGTCTGCTGCTAAAGATCGGTTCGAGAGCCTGCCAGCTCCTGTAGCTGTAGTGAAGGAGTGGGTTATGGTAACATCTGATAGCTTTTTGCTTTTAAGTGTTTGGTTATTTTTCTTTGACTTTACTTCTTCCTACATTTTATTGTATGGTATGCTACTCAGATTAAATGCAAATGTGATATGCAAGAGGACAAGAAGGATAGTTCTTCTATCCTGCTCTTTCGGTTGTCATCATTGACAACAATTCCAGAGAGGAGCAGAGGCATAATTTTGGAGCAGGTGTGTCCTTTGATTCACTTTCCATGAAAACTTAAGTAGATTTTTGCATCTGTGTATTTAACTTTGAACTTGTTTTTGATGTGACATCTCTTTTTTCTTGATGCTGGTTTAGGAGCTTACTGCATACGAGGAGATGAGTTTTAATTACCCCAAATTTTGTGGAAATATGCAAATGGAAATCATCGATATCTTCCTTAAAGATTTGTTTCTCAATCCAGAATGTTCATTTCAGAAAGCACAAACTCTAGTGAGAAAGGGAAAGTCATTAAGGGTCTGTGGCTTAGAAGGCTTCAAGGACTCCATCCAATGTTTTTCTGAAGCAATAACTATGATAGTAAGATCTTTATGCTTTCGTCAAACATCTATTTTTTATGGAAGTTGAATTTTTTAATTTCCTCATTGTTAAAGCTTAGCTTGCTCGGTACATTGAACAGCGAATCTTTGACGATGTCAAGGCGGCTTTAAATCTGTGGTCATTCAGTGGCAAGGAAAAGTACACTACACTGCCTGACAAGACTCTGATGCTACTCTATAACATTTTGGATCTATTGCAGTTGAAGGTTTGCCCTTCGTTTAATTATTTTGGTTCTTGTTGCTTCTCATAAGATTGATATGGATAATATTTGGATTTTGATGGCATACTTACAGGGTTTAATGGAACTTTTTAATAATGTCTATTGGCTGGTGATTGCAATGTTTCGTTCGAAGAAGGTTATAACTGATAAGTGGTTAGCCTTAATGTGGGAAAGTAGAAGGATGAATCATGCCCTTTGTATCTCACCTATCAATGAGGAATTCATTGAGAGTGAACTTTCCAAGATCGATGATTGGACACGATATTTTCAGGACTCCAAACCATTAATGATAGGGTTTCAGCAACATTTTTCATTTTTGTCCGATGATTTTCCAAGTAGTTCTGGCAACCATTTTCGAAATGAGATAAAAATTGATGATGTCACAAAAGTTGTCGATGAGTTAACATCAAATGTAAGGTCCTCTGATATTCTTGTTGGCTATCTCTATTATGATCTCTGTTCAATGCTTATTCCAAGTGGGCGGTTAACAGAAGTAAGAAAAATTGTTCTTTTCTTAAAATTGAGTTTTAATTGTGAATAATTTAGTGTAGTTTACATTATTTCTCAAATTTTAATGTCTCTCTCTTTTTTATGATATTTTATTTCCTCATTAGGCTCATTCTTTTGCCAAGAAAGCTCAAAGCTTGCGATTTGGACTCGTTAAGAAAACTTTCAATTTTGCTGTGGATCATATGAATAAAGAGCCCGATTCAGGGTTCAATCTGAAGAATCTTGAATTGAAGAACTCAGTTGTAAGAGAAGTGTTCTCCTTTGATTCTTTTCCATGGGGCTTTGAAGATAGGTACTATAGTCCATGAAAAATCATGCAGTGTTTTCTAGAGAGCTTACTTCAGGTTTGGGTTCCGCTTTCATATATATGTTTTGATCTCCTCATCTCAGTTATTAGAATGCATAGGTGGAGGATTCTATGATTAGCTACTGTATACAGGTTGCACTACTAGAAGAGATGATGGGAAATGGAGAACAGTCTGCAAGAAATCTATGGCAGGGTAAAGCCATAAGCGAAAAACTAGATTTGCCCAATTTTAAAGTTGCTTTCTCTATGATCTTAGGTATGAAATAAACTTGATTTAAAGTCCTTTGCTTGGATTCATAAATTTTCATTCTCTTGGTCTCAAAATGAATTCCTTTTTTTGTGTAATGCTGCTAGGAAAACTGCTTCACAAGACGAGACGTTCGGCTTTAGCAGAAAAGGAACTTCAATGTTCTAAAACTATTCTGACGGGCAGCAATTCATCATTTTGTTGCGCAAAGTGCAAACTAATACTTGGCGCAACTCTAGATCAATATTTTGAAGATTGGCATAAGAGTGTAGATGGCAAAGCTGTTGGAAATGGGTATACATCAGCTTTGGACAAATTAAACCTTACGGAGTGGCAAAACTTTCTTACCTATCCTGAGGATGACCGTGATGAGAGTACAACAGATGCTCAATGTGAAGCCTGCTTGACAGAAGGATCAAAAACAAAGGAAAGTGCACCAAAGAATGTGTTGATGGAGCAACCCCAGAAGATGTGATTCATTTAAGATTAACTCGCTCTAGATATCATCAGACTTTGCAAGTTACAATGAGGTGCTGGTTTTGTATTCCCCATGAAGTTCGGAAATCTGGGCTGTTAATTAATTTTATTCTTCTAAAATGGGAGTTTGTTCGTAGGCAACTTTCATTGAAGCTACTCGCACAATTAGGTAAGATTGTCATTTCATGTTTTCTGTTTATCGCAATACTTGTTTTCCCCTTCATTACTAATACTAAATAGATAAATTTGTATACAAGATATTCCTCCAACGTGATGGTAGCTTTTAAAGATAATCTGATGGAACTCTGCTATATTCATTATTTATATTTATATATTCATTATTTATCATATAAACAGAACATAATCTTACCTCATGATGATAGGGCAGGATTGATGCTGTGAACTTTGACATACAAGAACACTCAACATAATGGAAACACTAGAAAATCGAGCTTTTGAGAGGCCAAAGCTATCCTTCACATCCCCAGTATTTTTCCTGTTTTATTTATTTATTTTCTTTTTAAATCTGCCTATAAATTCCTGCACAGCCCACACAACCCTCACCCCCATGATCTCATTTGTCAAAGGTCATTAGGCCCTGCTTTCTATCCTTCCCTGCAATGTATAGCTCACCCTTTTTATTAACTTTTCTCACAAACTGGTGTCTCATTTCATGCGGGCCCAAGTGAATTGCAGCCCTTTTCTTTCTCTCTTTGTCCCTTGTTTTATAGGTTTTGGTTACAACAGGCCACCATAATGACTCCTAGATTAACACCTAATTTATTGATAAAGGATTACAGCAATTTGTTAAACATTATTTTTAATCATTTAACACTACTGTCTTAATTTTTAAGTGATGTAATTATTTATGGCAAATAAACAAAGTCATTCTCTAACAACTTTTGACTCAGGTCATTGTGCTGTATCGCCTAGTCAAACTGATGAAGCACATAAAGTTCTTCTAAGAAGAATATCAACCCTTGTCAGTAGGAACCCGTTTCATCAAGAGTTTGCTCCGGTGACACTTAATTACTTTTGTCGTTTTGTTGCAAAAGAGATCCCGAGAGATACTTTTGCCATTGAACGTGCAGAGGTTCTGTATGACATATGTTGGTTCTCTTTGAAGAATTATCCTTCTAAGCATTTGAGGTATAATGTCTAAAACTTATATGTTACTTATGTAGAAGTCTACATATATGAGCTCATTTGTTCCGCTTCAATGAGAAAACAGTCAATGTTCACTAGTTGTATGATAAATAATTAAACATTGGCATCTATAATTTCCTTTGTAATTCACATACCTTCCATATTAGTAATACTGAAATTGTGCGAGATATTCCGTATGACATTATATGATGTGATTTCTAAGAATTTATAGGCTTTTAAAACAAGATATATCTGTATTGTGTTTTTCTCATGGGATCCAATGTGCCTTCTCTAAAGAGAGGTGAATAGAAATTTTTCTTTCTTGTCTTGCATGCATACTGGTGTTATGGAAGTGTTGAGTGATCATTGTTTGCATTCTTGTATTCAAATTAAGATCTTTTCCTGGAGTTTGATTTTATGAAGTTGTACATTGAATTTGATTCTTTATAGAACGTAACTTTGTATTACCAACTTGATTCAGTTGCTACGTTGTTTTTTTTTTTTTTGCCTTCCAGGAATATTTTCTGCAATTTATCTTGCGTCAAGTTTGATGATCTTGCATCTTGGCTGATACGAGCCTTCATACTCTCCCGGGAGGTTCCTGCACTTCTTCAGAAGGTCAAATATCTCTTTCCTGTTTTATATAAATATATATATATGTATATATTAGTTGTCTTTTCTGTCACAAAAGCCATATATATTTCTTGATAATCAGAGCATAATTGGACTTGTAGATCACTCAGCCTTATAATTATTTAAAGATCTTTGTTAGCTTAAATCGCTACTCTTTATATTCAGTAAAAGTTATCCAAATACAAAATTAAAGTTTCTTGTTTTGATTTAGATAACAATGTACAGTTTTGTAGTTATAGGATATTACAATTTCAATCTACATAATAGCTTTTAAAGTAACTTCATATACATGCTCTATGCCAAATGATTGACATGACCCGGTTCATATGGCTCAAATTTATTAATTATTATTCTAAGAGTTGTATATTTTTCACATCTGTTTGACTTTTCCTACAAGCCTCACATAATAATGCTGAATTTTGCCTAAATTTAAAATTCTTTGGAAGGTTGAATAAAAGTATTTAACCTTGTTAATTGCAACAGATATCTCGATTGCTTGCAGTAATGTTTACATTTTCTGCCGCAAATGCAAAATATTCAATGTCAACATTTAGCAAGACTGTAGAAGAGAATCACTGGGCGTCATATTTTCACCAAATTTCTGTTGGGACTCACTTTAGCGAAGTAATATAGACTTCCAGTTTTGATCTTGTAGAAAACGTGAACAAGTTTTTCTTTAGTCTTCCTTCTACAACTATATTGAATATCACTATGCTTGGAGGTGAATACACAGAATTATTACAAGAATTATTGGGTCATCCTACGTGTTCTGCCTGGATGTTGGTCTCGAGATTCAGTTCCAAGAGAAAACCAGTTGTGATGCTACGTCCAGTGGACTTAATCTCACAAGGTATCTAGAGATGGCGGACTTGGCACTTGTATACGTACATAATCTCATACGACTTTAGGCTTATAATATTTTAACATACTAAACGTGTCTTTTCAGTACCTGATGCTGATTTTGGTTTGGATTGACAGTGGTTGATGATGTATGAACTCAAGTAGACACTGGAGCTCTCCTTGGGGTTTGACAGTGGTTGATGATGTAGCTCCATCATTCAGAAAGATTTTGGAAAAAGATTCCTTGACACCGGATATCTATAAAGAAGGCAATATTCATAAATGGTGGGAAGTGAAAAAGAAGATTGATTTTCACCTATCCCAATTACTTCGGTGGGTTACATGTCTATGTTTCACTATATCAATTTGCATGTAAGAGGTCAAATATAGCATAGAATCACCTTTTATTAACATGGATATCCAAAAGTTTGAATTAGTATTGTGCATTATGAGTTGGATACAAGTTGACTATTAAAAAAATCTACTAATTATATTTATGTTTGCAATTGCCTTCCTATATTTTACCAAGAACATTGAAGAATCATGGTTTGGTTGTTGGAAATGCCTACTTGTGGGAGAATTGTCAAGCGACGAGAATTTGGATTTGGTGTACAAGGAGCTTGTGCAAAATCTAAGAGATTGTAAATTAGATGTGAATGAGACTCCCCTTAGAGTCATTCTTGAAGGTAACAATGATGATTGTACACCAGATAAGTGGCTTTCACAGTTATGCACAAGGTTATTAAAACCGGACCGGTCATTGAACCGGCTAAGTCACCGGTTCAAGGTTTAAAGGTTCAACCGGGGTTCAACCGGGGTCCAACCGTTGATAATTAAAGAAATAATATATTATATTTATTACAATAAATACTAAATAATAAATACTAAAAATCTATTAAAAAGTATTTAAAGAATTTTTTTTATTATTTATTTAATTAAATTTGGGATGTATTGTGATGTGTAGTATTGGAAGACAAAGAATCAAGTAGGCAATTACTCTTTTTTTTCGTAGAAAGTAAGCAATTACTCTATTCACATTACCCCAAACACTTTTTTGACTTTTTCTTTTCACCTAGCATTGGAAATATGATATTTTATAATTCACCCAACATTGGAAATATGATATTTTATTATTCACCCAAGGCAGGTTCTGATGACTTCATCTCTCTTACTTTTTTTTTTCCGTAAAAACTCCATCTCTCATACTTTGCTGCTTCATTCTTCGTCTTCAACACTTTTGTTTTCAACTTCAACCTCATTTGAAAGGCATTCTTAGCATTCATCCAACAACAATGTTTGTGTAGCATGAACATCTATCAACCATTAAACATTCAGTAGCAGAAAATCATGTTTGTGTTAGCAATAATGTCTTTACAAAACTAAATCATTTCTTCATTTTTTCTCCAGATCTGTTTCTTTTCTTCTTCTAAAATTTCTTCCCCTTCATCTTTGGAGTCTTTCTCTTCATCTCATCTCAAATTATAAAAGCAAAAAAAGAAAAAAGAAGTTGAACCGTGAGAACCTTCCGAACCGCCGGTTCAGTCCGGTTTTGGCGGTTCATAGCCGGTTTTGGCGGTTCTCCGCCGGTTCGCTGCTTCTCCGGTTTTTTCCTTGACTCGGACCGGCCTAGTGACCGATTCGCGGTCCAACCGGTTCGACCAGCCGGTCCGGTCCGGTTTTAATAAGCATGGTTATGCACAAAGAAAGGTAGCTATAGCTCATTAAAAGGGAAAAAAAAAGGTAGCTATATTGTGCAGGTAGGTTTTTGTGATGAAGCAAGCATAACATCAAATAAAGCCAACAAATCTGAAAGATGCGCAACTCAATTATTAAGAGAAGCGTTCAACAAGCTTAAAGTTGTACAGCCTAGAGAACAAGTTATTCTTGTGTTGGATTATGGCATTCAGGTATGTAAACTGTGTCTAGTTTCCTGTTGTTAAGGTTTAGTTTGTATCATTTTTCACTTTTGGAATTCATAATTTAGTAGTATGAAATCATTGATATATAGATTGCCTTTCTCAGGATAGTTGTTGAGGTCTTGATCTCACCAATAGTCATTTTTCAGTCGCTTACCACTAGTCCTATTTCAGATAGTAACTTCTAATTAATAGTATAATATGTGCAACAATTTAGTCTTATTTTCTATTCATTTAGTCTTATTTATCAATCTGAATTATTTTGAATCTATTTTAATTAATAGAATAATATCTGCAGCAATTTATTGTAGTTTGTGCAAAGGCATGTGCTATTTGTATTTAGGGGTGATTAAGTCTACTACATTTTTATTATTGTATAACCTATGAAACACAAATACAAGAAAAGATATGAATATAAACACACCTACACATCAAATTCTTAAAATTTTATGACATGATATGATATATATTTTTGTATATAACAACTAAAAATTTATAAATCTTAACAAAAATTTCAAAAAATATGATATATATTCATGACATATGTCATGTTTTTCTACTGTTAATTATGTCGAAGTCTGAAAAAAAAATATTTTAAGACACAGATATATGTGATGTATGTTTTGCTTCATATGTATAACTAATCAGTTTTCAATTGATATTACATAATTATTAGAGTAAATTATACTTTAGTACTTTGTGTTTAACCATATTACCTTTCAGTACTATATGGTTTTAAAAAATGACATCCTAATACCCTATAATATTCTCTTTCAGCGCTTTAATATCTTAAACTTTAATTCTGTTTTAAAAAACTACAAAAATTAGCACTTTTAGACTTGTTTCATAATTTTAACCAACTTTAAAAGATAAAATATCATTTTAATACAGGAAAAAAGAAAACAGTAATCGTTGTGAGAAAGTATAAATGAATTCATTGTTAAATCCACTAAACGCTTTCTATTAGAGCATGTATGTGTAATATGGAATTAAGAGGAATTAAACTTGCATCAAGTGTATGAGTCGGACGAAACTGTGGATCACCTTTTCTTGCACTGTAATTTCTCAAGAGCTGTTTGGTATGGCCTCCCTATTGGCCCCTTGAACCTAAATGATTCCTGCCCTTTTATCTCCCTTTGGATTAAGTATTGGCTGGAGATGTGGAAAGCAAACAAGGAGGGGTTGGCTAATGTGTAGAGTTGTTCTTACCACTCTGGATGTTCTTTGGTCCCACCGCAACCAATGCTTTTGGAACAATTCAATTCCCAATCCACTATCGGTCATTAGCGAGGTTATTGCTAGATGCAACTTTTATGATACCATTTTTCATACCTCCAACATACTCACTAAACCTGCCACGAGTCCTAACCCCACTTACAAGTTTCCTTAATTCATAAGCAAGGTTGTCAAACTCGAGAGTTTAACCAAACTCGTGGAGGGGGGGGGGGGGAAACTCGGATCGTAAACTCGCCGAGTTTACCTAAGCATGCAGAATAAATTCTTCAAAAATTCAAAGTGTCATAAACTCATAAATTGTTCATCAAATCAAATAAACACTCAAAGTCTCAAACATAATACAACATAACACAACATAACACAACATAACACAACACTCAAAGTCTAAATAAACACTCAAATCAACAAAGATCTTCAAAAGTCTTATTATAATCATCATCATCTCCTCCATCATCATCATCTTCAGCATCATCTCCATCATTATCTTCATCATCATCTCCATAATCTTCATAACCACCATCATCACCAGTATTAACAGCAACATTCTTAATATTTAGATCTACAACCATCTCATCTGAATAAAAACCTGGAGGAGCATCATCATTACAACTCACATTATGCACATTATCATTCACATTACCCTCAACCTCATGAAGAGATTGCTCAACCACAGGCTCAACTATAGGAAGAGATTGGTCAACCTCCATTCCATCTTCATCATCAGACAAGGTCTCTAGATCTGACACTTCAGTTATCCATTCATCATCAGAGGGAGTCTCATCAAATGCAAAAGCAGAAGGTTTAGATGGTTTCTTATCTTTCAATTTTAAATTAGCCATCACATAGACTAATTGATTCATTTTCTCTTGATGCAAACGATTCCTTCTCTTTGTATGGACCTAAACAATATATGAATATTTTGTTAGTTTAATTTCAATAATCAATATAATTTAAAAAGGATGCAATTAAGCAATTTAGATAAATAAAGAGATTCTTACCCTCTCAAAAGCACTCCAATTACGCTCACACCCTGAAGAGCTACAAGTCAAGTTAAGAACACGGATAGAAAACTTTTGAAGTTCAGGACAATCAACTCCATAAGCATACCACCACTCTGCTGGAGACATATCAACTATATTGTCCTTTGAGCCTTCCCGACCAAAATTGCCCTTAGAATAATGAAAGTCAACTAGTTGTTTATCAATCTTCCTTCTTGATTCTTTATCTGGAACCAATCTTTTCACACATTCATAGA
>QANZ01019992.1:12642-26724 GCA_003254925.1 Chamaecrista fasciculata
CACATGAAAAACAAATACAAATCATTTTTTTTTAATACATTCACATTCATACTACTTCAACTTCAATCTCACATTCACAAATCACAAACATACTACTTCAAGTTTAATACAACCTCAAGTTCAATCTCACATTCACAAACATATACTTCAAGATCAATATAACTTCAAGTTCAATCTCACATTCACATTTACACATACTTCACAGAATCAATCATAATATGAAAAGTAACACAAACATGATATTACTGGCTCAATCCTGTCAAGGCAAACTAACAAAAATAACATAAAATGCAACTCCAATAGGGAAAACAAGTCCAGGCAAACTAACAAAAATAACATAAAATGCAACTCCAATAGGGAAAACAAGTCCAGAATCACATTATATTGAGTTATTGACACATACCAGCTTCGTGGACGGGGTCGGCAGCAGGAGAGGAAGGCGTCGTCGGAAGCCAGAGACGTCGTCGGAAGCAGGGCTGAAGGCTGAAGTCAGGGACGTCGTCGGAAGCCAGAGACGCAGAGCTGAAGGCTGAAGCCAGAGACGTCGTCGGAAGCAGGGCTGAAGGTGTCGACGGCGTCGGCAGCAGGAGAGGAAGCCGTCGACGGCGTCGGCAGCAGCAGAGGAAGGCGAGGCGCGGCGTGGCGAAGGCAGAGACGCAGAGGAAGACGCAGAGCAGCAGGGAGGAAGACGATTTCGGTTTTAGGGTAAAAAATTGGGAGAATTACGGTTTTAGGGTAATTTTTTTGGAGTGGGCCGATTTTTTTTACATTGGGCCTTTTTTTTTCGCAGAATGGGCCATTTTTTCCAGCAAAAACCAAAAAAAAAAAAACAGGGCTAAACTCGCCGAGTTTAGTGTAAACTCGCGAGTTTAGCCGAGTTTACCGAGTTTACCCGAGTTTGCTCCGAGTTTACCCATAGTCCGAGTTTGAGCCGAGTTTACACGATTTTGGGGGGTAAACTCGGCGAGTTTACGAGTTTACGAGTTAAAACTCGATTTTGACAACAATGGCCATATCAATTTGCTCAATCTGAAATTCTACGGCAAATTGTGGTTTGTTTGTGGGGTTTTCAAAGGTAACGACCTGAAGCTTTTGTTTATGGAAGAAAATAGTAGTGCTGGGACCGTAAATGCTTGTGTAGAAGTAGCTATGAATCTTTTGATGTCTTTCGTTGTAATGCAAAGGGCATCACCAACCTTGATAATAGTAAAAGATGCTCGGTTAATCAGGTTGCTTTACTCTATGATGTTTCGATTGTTCAACATTATTCTGTTCACAGGGAAGCAATCCTTAAAATATTGATGTTCAATATTGATGTTCTCCTTGAAGTGTTGCTGCTATTGATAAAATATAATTTTGAAGGTCCTATTTTCCTTTGCATTCTAGACTGTTCTATTCTAAATTTACTTTGATATTGATGTTTAACATTGCACTTTTATCTATTGCAGACTTGTGTTTAGGAACCGTTTATGCTCTTCTCACTAAGTATCCATCACAATCTGAAGAGAATCTCATACGACTTGAGATATTTATGATGCATATCCTGTCCCCGTGAGGTTTGTTTGCCCAAGGTGCCAAAATTTTGAGTTGAAACTGAAGTCTAGTTTGTATTGCGTAGGAAACCTCTCTTCCCAAATAAACATCCTTGGATATCAAATTCACCAATTCAAAATCCATATCTACCTGCCAAAAACATAAATAACACACAGGTTTAGTCAGAGATTAAAACTACAAAACCATGTGCTGACTCATTGAAAAGCAATTCCATAGGACAAACTATTTATTTAATTTTCCTGACACCTTAGGGATGTTCTGTTGAGATGTGTCATGGAATATTGAGATCTCAGTTTTAGCTTTTGATGAGTTTTCTTCTATAAATAGATGATGCTAAAGATCTTTGCCAGTGATGTTCATCTCTAATTTCTCCCATCACCCCTAATATGCATTGTAGTTTCTTTTCTTAACGAATACTTCCAATGAAGTTAGAGTCCACTGCGAGCGAAAACCTTCTTCATAAGAGGCATCTTTAAAACGGAATGAAGCTATTATGACAATAAATAGATGTTTTCATTTTAAATTACTTTTCTATCACAGTATCACTGCATCCTTTTCTGAACCATGTTCTATTGTGTTACTTTTTGCTGTTATGGTGACTGACTGTTTCTTATATAGCTTATGCTGGTTACTTGACATGGTTGAGCCTGTAATTCAGATACACGTGTTAATTTTTCTTATTTTCCTATCCTGGTCTGCTTGTGCACAATCCCATTAATACTTTATTGCTTCTAAATTTACGAGACTCTGAATAGCTGATATTGAGCAGAGTGAAATGGCTGCAATACCTCAGGATGTAGACTGGATTTCATAAAATGTCGATTGTTGAAAAATTGTGTAGATTTTGAAAACATTTCAGTTCAATTTGAATTAAGACTCAAATTGGTTCTTTTGTCCAACATTCTAGACTAATTTTTATTCTGAATTTGTTTTGTTATTGATGCTTAACATTGCACTTTTGTCGATTGCAGACTTGAGGCAAGGAACTGTTTATGCTCGTCTCACTAAGTATCCATCTGAATCTGGAGAGAATCTCATACGACTTGAGATATTTATGATACATATCCCCTGTCCTGCAAGGTTTGTTTGCCAAAATTTTGAGTTGGAACCGAAGTCTAGTTTACACTGCATAGGAAACATCTCTTCCCAAATAAACCCTCCTTGGACACCAGATTCACCAATTCAAAATCCATATCTACTAGCCAAAAACAGAAATCACACCCAGGTTTTCAGTCAGATTAAAACTACAAAACTCTACACTTTCAGAGTCAATTTTCTCATACTTTCCCATAGTTCTCGTGCATTTTAAATCCTATCCATACTGTTGGAGAATTGCTATAAAGGAAAAAATCTACAGTCAATTTTGTAGATTTTTACCTTTGAAAATATATAGACTTAAGTAGTTCAGATTTCCACCTTTTCATTTGAAACCTCTCCTCAGTTGCGAGTTTCTTTTCCACCATTTTTTCTACATATTCTTGTTGGAACACCATAACAGATTGGAGAGGCCCCTATCCAGAAAGGAAGATGACAAGTTTTTCATGCTTGAGAAATGAAAAATCCAATGTTGGGACTGTGATCACAGTTTACCACCCTAGCCTCTTTCAACCATGCATTAATCAAATTACTCCCAAATCGACTCATATCATTCAAAGTCACGGTCCATAGGGTAGAAACTATTATTGGGGAGTCTGCGTTTAGGAATTCAAGTGGAGCTCCTTGTGGTTTGTAGTCTTCATACACAATCAATTCTCCGCTCCTGCAGCCCATCAATAATGCTCCTGCACATCTTTCTAATTTCCGCAGCTGATCGACTTCCATGTATTGCATCCCTATAAGGTAATATACTCCCGACAAAATTTTGGTCAAGCTCATAAATTTGAAAGGACTAAATGAAAAATAAAAATATAGGGGCCACAATAACTCAGATGTATGTATGTTTCATGGATATATTGTTTGGGCTTACCACTATTGTGACCGAAATATATAAAAAGATCTTTTTCAGTCAAGACTTCAGCCATTTTGTTGGGAGTAGGAGTGACACCTTTCATACCCTGAAAATTGATGATAGAAGTTAAACCAAATTAATCAGTAAAAATTATTGTCTTTAGCATCTCTTCCATCATATTCTTAATTGTTTTTTGAAACTTTAACTGGGACTACCTCTAGCCCATAAGGTTCAAGCACATCCGTCAGTCTATTTGGAACGTCTAAATCACCTTTTGGGTTGACTACATAGAAAGCATTTTCCACATTTATTTGTGGAACGGACAATGAATTCGAATTCCTTTCTTCGGAATGATTATTGTGTTTCCTAAGTAATGCAAAAACACTGCTAATTGAAGGCATTCGATGCGCCTCTTGATTCCTCAGCACACGCAAACTTTCCCAAGGGAACATCTGTCAACAAAAATTGACAGACGACGGTGGGTGGCAGACGACGGTGGTTTGGGACGAAGGAAAGGAGGTATTACTGAAGTCTCACTGAGAAGATGGTTTGAGAAGTTTTGCTGAGATAATACTGTAGTCAAAATTAGGTTTAGGTATTACTAGGTAAAGAAGCGTACCCTTAACCCTTGCGGATAAATTCAAATCAGGGTAAAGGGAGGGCCCTTAACCCTTAACCCAGGCTGGAAAGTCAAGAATTTCCAGCCTGGGGTAAAGCTGATATTGAGCAGAGTGAAATGGCTGCAAAACCTTAGGATGTAGACTGAATTTCATAAAATGTTGATTGTTGAAAAATTGTGTAGATTTTGAAAACATTTCAGTTCAATTTGAATTAAGACTCAAATTGGTTCTTTTGTCCAACATTTTAGACTAATTTTTATTCTGAATTTGTTTTGTTATTGATGCTTAACATTGCACTTTTGTCTATTGCAGACTTGAGGCAAGGAACTGTTTATGCTCGTCTCACTAAGTATCCATCTGAATCTGGAGAGAATCTCATACGACTTGAGATATTTATGATACATATCCCTTGTCCCTGCAAGGTTTGTTTGCCCAAGGTGCCAAAATTGTGAGTTGGAACCGAAGTCTAGTTTACACTGCATAGGAAACATCTCTTCCCAAATAAACCCTCCTTGGACACCAGATTCACCAATTCAAAATCCATATCTACCATCTAAAAACAGAAATCACACCCAGGTTCTCAGTCAGATTAAAACTACAAAACTCTACACTTTCATAAAATGGCCCTTTACCCCAGGCTGGAAATTCTTGACTTTCCAGCCTGGGTTAAGGGTTAAGGGCCCTCCCTTTACCCTGATTAGAATTTATCCGCAAGGGTTAAGGGTACGCTTCTTTACCTAATAATACCTAAACCTAATTTTGACTTCAGTAATATCTCAACAAAATTTCTCAAACCATCTTCTCAGCGAGACTTCAGTAATACCTCCTTTCCTTCGTCCCAAACCACCGTCGTCTGCCACCCACCGTCGTCTGTCAATTTTTGTTGACAGATGCTCCCTTGGGAAAGTTTGCCTGTGCTGAGGAATCAAGAGGCGCATCGAATGCCTTCAATTAGCAGTGTTTTTGCATTACTTAGGAAACACAATAATCATTCCGAAGAAAGGAATTCGAATTCATTGTCCTTTCCACAAATAAATGTGGAAAATGCTTTCTATGTAGTCAACCCAAAAGGTGATTTAGACGTTCCAAATAGACTGACGGATGTGCTTGAACGTTATGGGCTAGAGGTAGTCCCAGTTAAAGTTTCAAAAAACAATTAAGAATATGATGGAAGAGATGCAAAAGACAATAATTTTTTGTGATTAATATGGTCTAACTTCTATCATCAATTTCCAGGGTATGAAAGGTGTCACTCCTACTCCCAACAAATTGGCTGAAGTCTTGACTGAAAAAGATCTTTTTATATATTTCGGTCACAATAGTGGTAAGCCCAAACAATATATCCATATAACATACATACATCTGAGTTATTGTGGCTTCTATATTTTTATTTTTCATCTAGTCCTTTCAAATTTATGAGCTTGACCAAAATTTTGTCAGGAGTATATTACCTTATAGGGATGCAATACATGGAAGTCAATCAGCTGCGAAAATTAGAAAGATGTGCAGGAGCATTATTGATGGGCTGCAGGAGCGGAGAATTGATTGTGTATGAAGACTACAAACCACAAGGAGCTCCACTTGAATTCCTAGACGCAGGCTCCCCAATAATAGTTTCTACCCTATGGACCGTGACTTCGAATGATATGAGTCGATTTGGGAGTAATTTGATTAATGCATGGTTGAAAGAGGCTAGGGTGGTAAACTGTGATCACAGTCCCAACACTGGATTTTTCATTTCTCAAGCACGAAAAACTTGTCATCTTCCTTTCTGGATAGGGGCCTCTCCAATCTGTTATGGTGTTCCAACAAGAATATGTAGAAAAAATGGCGAAAAAGAAACTCGCAACTGAGGAGAGGATTCAAATGAAAAGGTGGAAATCTGAACTACTTAAGTCTACACATTTTCAAAGGTAAAAATCTACAAAATTGACTGTAGATTTTTTCCTTTCTAGCAATTCTCCAACAGTATGGATAGGATTTAAAATGCACGAGAACTATGGGAAAGTATGAGAAAATTGACTCTGAAAGTGTAGTTTTGTAGTTTTAATCTGACTGAGAACCTGTGTGTGATTTCTGTTTTTGGCTAGTAGATATGGATTATTGGTGAATCTAGTGTCCCAGGAGGGTTTATTTGGGAAGAGATGTTTCCTATGCAGTGTAAACTAGACTTCGGTTCCAACTCAAAATTTTGGCAAACAAACCTTGCAGGACAGGGGATATGTATCATAAATATCTCAAGTTGTATGAGATTCTCTCCAGATTCAGATGGATACTTAGTGAGACGAGCATAAACAGTTCCTTGCCTCAAGTCTACAATCGACAAAAGTGTAATGTTAAGCATCAATAACAAAACAGATTCAGAATAAAAATTAATCTAGAATGTTGGACAAAAGAACCAATTTGAGTCTTAATTCAAATTGAACTGAAATGTTTTCAAAACCTACACAATTTTTCAACAATCGACATTTTATGAAATCCAGTCTACATCCTGAGGTATTGCAGCGATTTCACTCTGCTCAATATCAGCTATCCAAAGTCTCGTAAATTTAGAAGCAATAAAACATTAATGGGATTGTGCACAAGCAGACCAGGATAGGAAAATAAGAAAAATTAACAGGTGTATCTGAATTACAGGCTCAACCATGTCAAGTAACCAGCATAAGCTATATAAGAAACAGTCAGTCACCATAACAGCAAAAAGTAACACAATAGAACATGCTTGAGAAAAGGATGCAGTGATACTGTGATAGAAAAGAAATTTAAAATAAAAACATCTATTTATTGTCATAATAGCTTCATTCCGTTTTAAAGATGCCTCTTATGAAGAAGGTTTTCGCTCGCAGTGGACTCTAACTTCATTGGATGTATTCGTTAAGAAAAGAAACTACAATGCATATTAGGGGTGATGGGAGAAATTAGAGATGAACATCACTGGCAAAGATCTTTAGCATCATCTATTTATAGAAGAAAACTCATCAAAAGCTAAAACTGAGATCTCAATATTCCATGACACATCTCAACAGAACATCCCTAAGGTGTGAGGAAAATTAAGGGCCTGTTTGGGAACTTGTAAGTTCAATCCAGTCTCAATCCAATCTCAACCTATGAGATGAGATGATGTTGAAATTAGGATGAGATGAAGTGTTTAGATGGTTTGAGAGAAAATGATGTATAATAGGGTGTGAAATTATATAAAAGGGTATGTAATGATTGTGGTTGGTTGAAATATGATTATGAATTTTTTTAATTTGTATAGGGGTAGAAATGGTATGAAATAATGATGTTGAGATTGAGATTGAGATGAGATGATAGGTGTTTGGGTGGGGTTTGACTGGGATGATATTTGGATGAGATGCTCTTGGAAAGCGTGATTTCTCAATCCTATAGGATGATGGATTTTGGTCCATCCTATTGGATGAGATTATGGGGCAAAATGAAAATAACATTAAAATTTTTTTGAGAATGCAATTTGGTCCATAAATTTGTATCCGACCAATTAATCAATCCCTAATATGTGTGAGTGATAATTCAAAGCTCGTAGAGAATCCCAGCCATGAATAATGGGGCACATTTATGAATTTGAATATAAAGAAAATAATAAGTAATATTTTGGGGACTAGAATGCAAATAACATGAAAAGTATTGTAAACATAAAATTTGGTCCATAACATTGTATCGGTCCAAAGAATCGGTCCCTAATATCTGTACTCGGGGCTCGAACAAAGCTTCTACCGTCAACAATCGGGTATATTTTTTATTTGCAAGGTGCAAAAAATAACAAACAATATCGTGGGACCAGAATGCAAGTAATATGGAAATGATTGTAAATGTACAATTTGGTCCATAACTTTGTAATTTCCCAACAAAACAACATTTTTGCTACCCATGATTCGAACCAGAAAAATAACAAACACATGGAAACTTGTGTATTTTCCCAACAAAAAAATAACCGTTATTTCTCCATTATCCATAGCGCATAATCATCGGATGAATTTGGACACGAATTTAGAACAACAAATAGTTTGAGGACCAAAATCAAACTATTTTCATAGTTTGAGAAAAAAACTAAACAAAAAATAGTTTTACTAGCCAAGGAAATTGAGCTCATAGTTTGAGGACTAAAATGCCTATAAAAGTGAAGATAAGTAATTTTTTTCTTTTTTTTAAAAAAATACAGTAAATAGAATAGAAGATTGTAACTTAAAAAATAATTTAGGGATTCAATTGTATATTTTACTCAAAAGAAATAGAGAAATGTTGGGACTAAAAAAAACAACATTACAAATGGACAAAAACATCTTTGTTTAATTAAATTAATATAAATTATATATATATAATATAAATATAATATATATATATATATATATATGTGGGAGAGAGAGGGAGTGGGTAGGTGGGTGTGTGAGAGATAGAGAGAAAAGGAGAGAGAGAAGTTTGTGTGTGTTTGTGAGTGAGTGAGAGGGAGAGAAAAAAAATTAATAAGAAATGATGGAGAGAGAGAAAATTATAAGTGTAATAAATGAGGGTATGTAAAATTACTATTTTGTCTAATTATCTTTTTTATATTTGTATTAGAGTGTAGGTAAATATAGGTATATAAATAGAGGTAGATTAGTAAATGTATAAATGGGATGATGATTTGGATGAGATGATGATTTGGATGAGATGAGATGAGATTATGTGCCAGACAAACACCCAAACTGGACTGTTCATCTAATTTTAGGTTGAGATTAGGATTAGAATGGGATGAGTTTGGATTCCCCATCCCCAAACAGGCCCTAAATAAATAGTTTGTCCTATGGAATTGCTTTTCAATGAGTCAGCACATGGTTTTGTAGTTTTAATCTCTGACTAAAAACCTTGGTGTGATTTCTGTTTTTGGCAGGTAGATATGGATTTTGAATTGGTGAATTTGATATCCAAGGATGTTTATTTGGGAAGAGAGGTTTCCTACGCAATACAAACTAGACTTCGGTTTCAACTCAAAATTTTGGCACCTTGGGCAAACAAACCTCACGGGGACAGGATATGCATCATAAATATCTCAAGTCGTATGAGATTCTCTTCAGATTGTGATGGATACTTAGTGAGAAGAGCATAAACGGTTCCTAAACACAAGTCTGCAATAGATAAAAGTGCAATGTTAAACATCAACAACAAAGTAAATACAGAATAGAACAGTCTAGAATGCAAAGGAAAATAGGACCTTCCAAATTATATTTTATCAATAGCAGCAACACTTCAAGGAGAACATCAATATTTTAAGGATTGCTTCCCTGTGAACAGAATAATGTTGAACAATCGAACCAATTTGAGTCTTAATTCAAAAAGCAAGTGTTCAGCCACAAGCAGCCACACAGGTAAACCTTGCAGTGAACTGAAATGTTTTCAAAATCATGATTCAATGTCTTCACAATTATTCCTAGGTCTGGCTAATGCATGACAATCCCAATAACTAGCATCAGCTTAGCTTATACCATTCTTGAAAAATATAAATCTTGCAGAGAAATGAAGTGTACTTTAACTAATCCTTTGACTATGACTTCCATTTTATTGGTCAAGTCAATGAAAAAGACATGAGAGAAGAAAGCACCCTACCAGTATCAGTCTGAAGTTTAACCTGAAATCCAAGGCTCCAGTATCAGGATTGCAAGGGGTATTAACAATCATTCCATAAAAAGATAGGTTTTCCTCCTAGTTGATCAAGCAGCTTTGGAGAACTAATCCTTGCAGACAGCACCTGTTAGAACCTAAGAAGAAAGGAGGGAGATAGAATCAAGGAGGATCTCCATTCTCAAGAGGGAGAAGAAATCAGTTTCTGAATATTTCATATATCATTCATATTCTATATTACATCCTAATACACATTTATAATCTTCTTCTATAAGTACCACAATGTAACTGCCTAATAATTATAATCAATAAATAATAGTAACCACCCTTCCTAATAATAATAACCACCCCTTATATAATTAATTACTAATTATTAATAATTAATAATATCAGAACCTAGGATTGCAACAGCGCCCCTAAGATTTTAGCTCAAAATTCTAGGTAACTGAAAGTAGGACATGTGAAACAACCGTGTTTAATAATTTTATTTCTTTTCCCAAACATATATTTCCATATGCCTATTGATTTGGCAATACAAGCACAAGGTATTATGTCTAATGTTTAAAAAGTTCCACACCCAAATCCAAATAGAAAACTTGCATTCTAATGTTTAAAAAGTTCCACACCGAAGTTGGTGACAGGGTATCATGGATGAATGATAAACAGCAGAAGCTAGAAACTGATAGAATTTTCCCAAAAACTTCTGAACCTGTGTGGGGTTGCTTCTGCAACTCCAAAAACTGCTTTTTTTTTTCAAAACTTTACTTGGCGCTACTTTTGAAACTCATAAAAGAAAAGCATTAAAAATTTACCAAAAAAGGAAGTAGAAATTCAAATTCTGTATTTCACTTGAACTTAAGTTAAACCTACACCTAATTTTTTTTCAATAATTTCAGGATCAAGTGTTTTTCAACAATATTT
This sequence comes from Chamaecrista fasciculata, assembly GCA_003254925.1. Lineage (NCBI taxonomy): Eukaryota > Viridiplantae > Streptophyta > Magnoliopsida > Fabales > Fabaceae > Chamaecrista > Chamaecrista fasciculata. The sequence goes on from QANZ01019992.1 coordinate 23,302, forward strand.
GCCGACACAAGCCACTTTCTCTAAACTAGTTTATAAATATATTATATATAACTGTTTATATCTAAATATATATGACATATTATTTATTTGCGAAGAAAAAACCTGATTCCAACTGACTTGCAGAGGCGACCCCAGAAGTTCATGATATGACAGCCAAAAAGAATTCTCAATCCCCCTTCCCTACCATTAACCCGAAGGTGTCCATAACCATTGGCATTGACTACACCACGTAAAACATGGGTTGTGTTGTCTAATTGGTGATACACCCAGTGTACAACATCGTCTGTAGTTGAGACACGGTTGCATAACTTTGCACCTAAAGATAGAAACATCATTGAGCAAGTAAACCCCACTATTAAGTTTGAACTTTAACAAACTAAAAGAGCTAGCAAATAAAATCACTGATAGATAAGTACCCCAATTTTTCCAAACCAAAATTCAGAAACTATCAAATGGAAAATTATGATAAATTTGAAACAAACATCAGATAGAACAAAGATATTGGCCTCTTTATTTAAAAGTCAAGACAACAGAACTTTGCTCAATTTAACTATCATGAGTCGCATGGTGACCACACAATCCATGACCAATCATATACATGATACCAGATTCAGGGTCAGGGCCTGCCTATTAGTATCCTTCTAGAGTATAGTTCAGAAAAGAGAACGAAGTACTACCCTCCCCACCGCATAATAGTTCATTAAGAAAAGGAAATCTAGTTACATGTCAATCATAACAATAAACCAGTGCAAGGACTGAAAACCTGGGTGTGATGAGTTTCTATTTTGGAAAATTGGTTTAGGGTGTGTTTGGGATGTGTAGTTACATCCTCATTACAAATTCATTATCCCGACTCGTGACATAACTGAAGCTACAGGGCTATTTGTTTTGGCTCATTATGAATTTCATTTTATTACAATATCATTACATCACATTTTTCATTTCATTACATACCCAATTACTAACATACTGAGTAAGAGGTATGACACACTCCTACTCAAATACTTATAATTTACCTATACAAAATACCTCATTTATTACACTAACAACTTTTTCACTCCATCCATCATTTCTCACTAATATTTTTCTCTCTCCACGACACACACTCATATATATATATATATATTTATATTAATTTAATTAAAGAAAAATTATTTTAGTCCCTAAAATATACTAATTCAACAAGTCAAAGGATCCTTTGTCCTTTTCAAGAGAAAATTTGTTTCCCTGTTTTTTTACTTTTCTTAAAAAATTTTGTTTGTAAATCCAAACCCAAATAAAAAATTTCACAAAAAGAAAGTGGCTTTACAATCTTTTACATTCATATTCAATCATTCAGCAAATTTAAATGTTATGTCACTTTAAACTTCTAAAATTTCTTATCTTAGTTGTACAAATTATGATTTTCCAAAAACATAGAATCAGTCATTTCTACGACAGAATGAGAAACTCCAAATCTCTTCTTTTGCACAGAATGAGAAACTCCAAAAAAGAAAGTAGAAAAATAGGTTACCAAAATAAAACTCACTAACCTTCACTTTTACGTCTCTTCAAGGCTTTTGAAGACTGTTTCCTCACCAAAATCCTGAAAACGGGAAGTTTATTGGTAAAGTATAAGAAGTGTATAACAATTAACAAAGGGAGAGAGAACAAAAGTAAAAGGGTGAATTGGAAAAATACATGAAAACTACATCTCTCGCTGGAAATTACAGAACCCTGACGTAAACAACACCCACCAAAGAATATTTCTTCAAATAGCATGTCATATATATAATTGAACCAAGAAATCACAAATTGATAATTTATGTAATGAAAAAAATATGGCAGTGAGTCCCATAAACCTTAACATCTGATGCAACTTATCTTTGCCTCGACTACTTTGTCTCTACCCTTGATTTCAACTACAAAAATAAGACCCTGAAATTAGTGCCTTCACAATGGATGAATCTGCATTGTAAATTATTAAAAAAAATCATATAAGTAGAAACTAGAATACCGGATTTCGACAACCTTCTTGAAGCCAAACAGATATAATCAGCATCATCATTCTTCCCTTCTTCATCATTAAAAAACTGAACTTGAAGTCTAGATCTTTATAACCTTGAGTTTTTTTTCCTTTGTCAAAAAATTAGGGATCTAGTCCGTTTTAAGCTTGCATTTCCATTCTCGTCAGTTTTAGTCCGATTTGAACTCTTCGATCTGTTTTGCTTGTATCTGAGATTTTTTTTGCTTTCTCCTAAAGCCTCGACTACTTTGTATCCACCGTTGATTTCAACCACAAAAATTAGATCCTGAGCATTTTGAAACTAGAACCTTCACAACGGATGAATCTGCGTTGTAAATTATTTTAAAAAAAAACATATAAGTTGAAAGGAGAATACCTGATTTCGACAACCTTCTTGAAGCGAAACAGTTACAGATCAGCATCATCATTCTTCCCTTCTTCATCATCAAAACTCTGAACTTAAAGTCTAGATTTTTAACCTTGCCTTGGCCAAAAAAGCAGGGATCTAGTCCGTTTTAAGCATGAATTTCGATTCTCTTCAGTTTTGGGCCGGTTTGAACTCTTCGATCTATTATTCTCTGATCCGTTTTCCTTGCATCGAAGTTTTTTTTTTCCTTTCTCCTTCATATTTAAGATCTGGAATTTGGGAGAAGAAACTTGGAAGATCTGGAATTTGAGAAAAGAAATTAGAAAAAGAAACTGAGAAAGTGAGAAACAGTCAAACAGAGGAAATAGATGAAATGAGAAGAAAGTCGGCACTATCTGTCTTTATCCTCTTTTATCTTCCAATACTCCTTTAACACAGATTTACAGTTACAAATATTGTTTGTGTTACTTTTATCTCCCCCTCTTTTATTTTCCTCCTTTATCATTCCTTTATCTCTCAATTATTTTCTAAAATTACTAACATATTTCTACTCAACTACCTATAATTACCTACTTTTTATTATAAAATAATAAAATATTCAAAGGACAAATTTGTAAATTTCATATAAAAATATTTTTTTATTACCCTTACAACTTTCTCTCTCCTTCATCTTTTCTTACTATTTTTTTACTCACCTCTCTCTCTCTCTTTCTCTCTCATTTTATTTTAAAATACTCAAAATATTAGTTAAAAAGTTTACTAATAAAATAACTTCTTTTCATTTTTTATTAAACATTAAAAAATAATAGAAAAAATTATTTGAAATTGGTGAAAAAAAATTTTAAATTAAGATAGATATATTATTATAAGTTAACGAAGATGAATCATGTTTTGGCCTAAAAAAAATAAGGGTAAATTACACTTTGGTACCCTATTGTTTGACCCTATTTCACTTTGGTACCCTGTGGTTTGAAACTTGACACTTTGGTACCCTGTGGTATTCTCCATTAACACTTTGGTACCCTTTGAAGCTATTTTGTAATTTTAACCA
>QANZ01020002.1:0-35111 GCA_003254925.1 Chamaecrista fasciculata
GATGAAAGTTAGTTTTTCCATTTTTTTTAACAGAAAAATGGATGGAAAATGTTAGAAGGACTAACTTTGATAAGTTTTGGATAAAAGGGGGACCTATTTGGAACAATGAGCATAACAGAGGGACCAAATTAGGACTTTGGCCGTTATTTTAAAATAGAATTTGACATTTGAAGCAATGATTCTCAATTTACAGTATACTTTTCAACCAAATTTATCAAATAACATGTTGTTTATCATTGTGCTTACTGCTCAGGGTACTTTATTTATTGATACAAGGTTGTTTGCCATTTGGTGTAGGTTCATTTTTATGTTCACAATCGATCAGAATCAATTCGATTTCGGCATTCTTTTTTCTTTTCATTTGGAACAGTTTCAATTTTTTTTACTTATTTTGATTGTGATCATATTTATTTGTCTTATTTCATGAGTTTTTTTTATTGGTTTATTTGATTTGATTAGAGTCGCTAACTCAATGATAATGATAGAGTACTCGACTTTTAAGTAAGGTTGAAGAGAAGTAATTGTCTGTTTAAGTTTTTTTTTTTTTTNTAATTGTCTGTTTAAGTTTTTTTTTTTTTTATTTAGAAAAAGATAGGATATATATTATATATATATACTAGAGGCTTTTCGTGTCCTAACGGACACGGAAATATATATGTAACGTTTGATTTGACATTTGTAGTATATTTTTATTATGCAAGTATTAAATTGTTAGAAGTGTGAAAATTAAAAGACTAAATAATAAGTTCACTTTCTTAAATCTCATATACTACTTTCTCTCTCCTATTATCTATACCGTTAACCAATTGTGAAGTTCCACATGTTTATTCCTTATTTTTTAATTTAATTATTTTTGCTAACCAAAATGGTCCTCAGATATATAATATAGTATATAGATATTTTACAATAACCAAAATTCAACATTACGAGATTATTTATCTTCTCTTTTACCTGAATTTCTTTTTCCTTATTTGAGAGTACGAATTTTATATTTTATTAAAGATTTATGTCTTAGCAAAATAGATTACATATTTACATTACCAAACTATTGGAGATATGAAAAACACATATGGACTTTAGAGAAAATTAAGAGGTGCATTGGCTTTTAAATTTTTAATACAGTCATCTTATCATTTTTAAACAAAATTAGTGCTACATATTTTTATAAATTTATATTTTTTTGGTTCTAACGATTAAACATGATTCTATCTCTTGTTTCAAGTTCACATGCGACGAATTTAGAGTTACTTAACCTTTTTTTTTTGGTATAAAGAGTTACTTAACCTTAACTGAACAGAGAAATAACTCATAAAAAGTAATATATAGTTTCAAACTTGTCTCATTTAAATTTGAAACGGAATAGGTATAATCACATTCAATTATTGAGACTAAAATATAAAAATTTATAAAAATATGTAAGACTAATTTTGTAACCAAAAAGATAAAGATTTGAATTGAAAATCATCCTAAATATATAGAATCAAAAGTGTAATTTAACTTTACTTTCGTTATGTTTTTGAAAGTGTAGACCTTATCTATAAAAATTTATATGCTAAAGTGTACTTTTGGTCCCTTATCTTTGGCTAGATTACAATGTAGTCTTTTATCTTTTTTCTTGCAATTTTAATCTTACAAGATTTTCAAAAATTTCATATTTGGTCCTAATGATTGAATATGATTATATCTCTTTCGTTTCAAGTTCAAATAGGATGAGTCCAAAGCTACGTATTACTTTTGACGAGTCTGTTTTTTGTCTAATAAGAGGTTCGTCAACAAAAAGGTTGAATTGTACTCTGAAAGTGAGTCACTCGTTTCACAACCAAACGAATGAAGTTAGTCATATATTTCTCGTTTCAAATTCAATTGTGATTAGTTTAGAGCTAGAGTTGCTCTTAATGAGTCATTTTGCTATCAAATTGAGACAATTAGTAAATGAAGTCATCGTTTGACCATTAAATGAGTAGTCCACTTCCAGAGCTTAATTTAGCCTTATTTGTTGAACATCCCAATTGGACAAAAAATAATTTTTCCAAAACAACACATAGTTCTAAATTCATTGCATTCGAGCTTGAAAACAAGATAAATATGATCATATTCAGTCGTTAGTACCAAAGAGTAAAACTTCTAAAAATCTTGTAAGACCAAAATTGCATGGAAAAAAAAGATAAAAAGCTATATTGAATCTTATCCAAAAAAATAAGTAGGAATGATGATTGATAGGTTGGATACTATAATCCTTACAGGTCCCATTGAATGATCTAATTCTCGAACTCAAAGAAATTATAAAATATTAATTTTGTACCAATATAAAATTTATTTTTATCAATTTGTTTTGTAATTATAATTACTAAAAATTGAAAATAAATCATAAATAATAATATATTATTAAAATATTTTAATATATATATATGAAATATTTAACATTTTATTTTTATAATTTAATAATTTTTCAACACCTAAAGTTTTAAATTAGTATAAATTTATACACAAAATTAGATTTTTATTATTATGGGTAGGTAACCACCATATTTAAACTTAGACTCATTGAAGTTTGACTTATACCAACGTCTAGAGTTATACAATAAAATTTTTGAGTTTTCATTAAATATGAATATTTTGATCATCTCTAAAAATAAAGGAGGACTTTGACCATTTCGTTTCTCAGGTCTGAATGAAATTAATCTTCATTTAGATCGTTACACGGATAGGTGGGGGACACCCATATTTTAATGAAAAAAAAAAATAAAAGACCACACTTTGACCAATTTTCTATTAGTGTTGTAAAAGCTTATGAAACATTTTGCCAATATATTAATTTAAACATTTTAAAACATAATAGGTGAAAATAATATTAAATCATAGATTTATGATCAAAATGAAATAGCATTCGAAGCCTAACCTAACCTTGGCATTACTTTCTGGATATGTTGAAGAAGCCTTCGCATCTGAGGATTGAGGACGACGCACTCTTGAAGAAGCCTTCCCTCTTGGCTGCTATCTCCATTCCCATTCCTCACAACATCCCAATAGCATTCGCGATATTGTCGCTTCCTTCAATCGCATTACGACACTGCTATCTCACTCTTTGATCGAGCTGAATGCATAGGCTTCTCATCTTGATTAATTGTTACTGTCATGTGGGTCGTCTGGAGTATGCTTTCTCTACTTTGGGTAAGATTTACAAGATGGGTTGTCAACCGAATACCATAACATTAAACACTATAACAAAGGGGCTTTGTATAAATAATAAGGTTAGGGAAGCTCTAGACTTTCATGATCATGTAGTATCAAAGGGATTTCGATTGGATGAAGTTACTTATGCCACCTTAATCAATGGGCTTTGTAAGACAGGGAAAACAAATGCTGCTATTAAGTTGCTTCGCTGGTTAGATACACAGGGAATTAAGCCTACTGTAGTCATGTATAACACAATCATTGATGGCCTTTGTAAGGAGGGACTCCTGACTGAGGCACAAGATTTGATGGCTGAAATGATTGAGCTAGGAATTCCTCCTGGTATTTTGACATACAATACTTTAATCCATGGTTTCTGTACCATGGGTCAGTGGCAAGAATCAAAACAATTGTTGGACCAGATGTTCTTGAAAGATCTTAACCCTCAAATTTATACCTTTAACATATTGGTTGATGCATTTTCCAAAGAAGGAAGGACCACAGAAGCTGAAGCTGTGCGTGGCTTGATGATGAAGTTTGATTAGAAACCTGATGTTGTTACTTTCAATTCTTTAATGGATGGATACTGTTTAAAGAATGATGTTGATGAGTCAAGAGAAGTTTTCAATAAGATGATCAAAAGTGGTTTGGCCCCTGATGTTGTCAATTATAGTACCTTGATTAATGGATATTGTAAGAAAAAAGAGGTAGACAAAGCCTTGGATCTTTTTGAGGAAATGAAGTGTAGAAATTTGAGTCCTGATATTATAACTGACAATTCTCTGATTGATGGTCTGTGCAAATCTGGGAAATTCAAATATGTACAAGATCTCCTTAATGAGATGCATGGTTGTGGTCATCCTGCTAATGAATTTACTTATAATGTCTTGTTAGATGCACTTTTCAAAAGCCATCATGCTGATGAGGCAGTTAAGTTATTTCAGCAGATGGATGTTCGAGGAATTGAGCCTAGTTTGGTAACGTACAATATATTTATGGATGGTTTGTGCAAAAGTGGTGGTCTAACCAATGCTTTGAAGATTTTTCAACTTTTTTTGGCCAAAGGCCATCATCTTAATGTCCAAACATATACCATTATGATCAACGGACTGTGTAAAGAGGGTTTGTTTGATGGAGCGGAGGATTTGCTTGATAAAATGAAAGAGAATGGCTGCTCTCCTGATTATTATCCTTTGCTCTTACTTTAGCTAAATATTGACGACAAAATCTCTGTGGTTAACGATATATAATGTAAAATTGATACAAAAAGAAACTCAAATCCTAACTTAGATTCGAAAACAGGATGCAGTTTGTCGTTAATTTATTAAAAGAAGTTAGTCAAAGGATAAATTGACGAAAATGTGAAAGATCGGGGACGAAATTGACAATTGATGTAAAGTTTGGGGACGAAATTGACATAAAAAAAGATTGGGGATGAAATTGACAGTTTGTGTATAGTTTGGGGACGAAGTTGACAGAAAAAAAAGTTTGGGGACGAAATTGACAGTTGGTGTAAAGTTTGGGGACGAAATTAGTACTTTTGCCTACACATATAAACTAGCTTGAATGGTAACAAATAGTTGTATATTTTGATTTACTGTTGTTTATTCACACAGTAGGTTAAGTATTTTTTACATACAGATATTTTAGAACAAGTGTCATCGTATCGTAGTTGATGTTCTTACAAGCATGTCATTATAGAACTACGTGTAAGGTTCAGCCCTTTATTGCTGTTATCTTCCATATTTAAATTTATTGTTTAGTGCTTAGTTTATGATCTTACAAAGGCTTATTTAATCTCATGGAGATATTATTTAAACGAATTCAAGAATATTGAAAGAATACTGAATGTATTGAAGAATGGGATAATTACACACTAGTAGCTACTCTGCTTATATACACAGATGAATACTAGAATATTCTACAGCCTCCTTTACATTACAGCTCACACTATACAGCTCATTAGCAAGAGAATATCTAACCAAACTTATAACAAACTATGCCAGCACAGCATTCTACACGTGTCTATCTTCATTTCTATTTTATTCTCTATTAGCCTCCCTCAAACTGAAAGGTGAGACAGCAACTTTGAGTTTGTCTCGAAGCAGAAGAAACTGGGGCTTAGGTAAAGGCTTTGTGAGCACATCTGCAATTTGATCTTTAGACGAAATGTGTGTGACACAAATCTGGCGCCTCTGAACCTTTTCCCTGACAAAATACAAATCTAACTCGACATGTTTAGTGCGAGAATGAAGAACTGGGTTTGCTGCTAAAAGAACTGTGCTCATGTTGTCACAGTAGACCATTGGAGGTTCAGAGGGTAAAGACAGTCTTAATTCTTTGAGAAGAGCAGTGAGCCACAAGATTTCAGCGACCACTAGTGCTAAGGATCGATACTCAGCCTCTGTAGATGATCGAGACACCACTTGTTGTTTTTTGGAGGTCCAAGAAATCAAATTCCCACCAAGATAAAGACAAAATCCTGAGGTAGACCTTCGATCATTCACATCGCTAGCTCAATCAGCATCACACATCGCTGTAAGACGAAAAGAAGAGCAAGGATGAATGGTGAGACCAAGTGTGGAGGTACCTTGAAGATACCTGAGGATTCGTTTTGCAGCCTGCCAATGTTCAACTAGGGGAGCTTGCATAAACTGGCTGATTTTGTTAACAGCGAATGAAATATCTGGTCTTGTAATGCATACATACTGAAGCGCCCCAACAACAGATCTGTATAATTTAGGATCCTCAAACACATCAGTGCCTGTCTTGTGAAGCTGTAAATGAGCAGCCATAGGTGTTTGCTGTGGCTTAGCATTACTCATATTAACTCTGTGAAGAAGATCGGTGATATACTTGGTCTGCCTTAGAAGTAAGCCTCCCTTAATGTGATCAACATGGACTCCCAAAAAGTAATTAAGAACTCCTAAATCCTTGAGAGCAAATTGAGAATGCAGCATGCTGATAAGATCTTTGATTTCAACAGAGTTACTGCCAGTAAGTATAATGTCATCAACGTATACTAATATATATAGTAAAGAAGAGGCAGTGGATCTAACAAAAAGAGAAGGATCACTCTTGGATTGAATAAAGCCAAATTGGGAGAGAGTAGAAGTAAGTTTTGTAAACCAGGCCCGAGGTGCCTGTTTTAAACCATAAATTGATTTGAGTAGCTTGCAAACCATATGAGATCCACCAATTTCGAATCCTGGAGGTTGTGTCATGTATACCTCCTCATCCAAATGCTCATTGAGAAAGGCATTATTGATGTCAAGTTGCCTTAAGCACCATCCATGTGTCACAGCAACACTCAAAACTGTCCTAACAGTCACTGGTTTAATGACAGGACTGAAAGTGTCATGAAAAGCAAATCCTGGGATTTGATGAAAGCCCTTAGCGACCAGCCGGGCTTTATACCTGTTGACAGTCCCATCAGCATTCTCCTTAAGCTTAAAAACCCATTTGCATCCTACTGTGGTCTTCCCTTGTGGCAAAGGAACAATATCCCAGGTATGGTTCTTAGTGAGTGCATCAAACTCAGCTGCCATAGCATCCCTCCAAGACTGACTGGACAAGGCTTCCTTCACAGTTCTAGGTTCCTTCACAGCAGTGTAGACTTTGGGTTTAACAATACCTGCTTTCCCTCGTGTAGTCATAACATGAGCATTAGTAGTGCGGGGTTGAACTTGAGAAATGGTAGGTGGAAGAGATGGCAGTGAGGATCGTGGGGAGTAGTCACTGTTGGTAGTGGAAGGCAGCAAATGGCTCGAAGAGGCTGCTGTGATGCCATCAGTATGTGGAAGAGCTGAACCTGGGGAAGAAACCTGTTCCTGCACATCACAAGACTCTCCAGCAGATGATGCATTAGTATCAATAAATAAAGAGGATGATGATGGTGCAGGGTGAGAAGAAATGAGAGGAATAGAGGGTGCTCCTTGGCTGCTAGAGGATGCAGAAGACACAGGGAGAGAGGATGATCGAATAGCAAAAGGAAAGGATGTTTCAGCAAACAAAACATCCCGAGAAATAAAAATTCTGCCAGTGGAACTAAGACACCTATAACCTTTATGGGAGGAACTATAACCAAGAAAAGTGCACTGTTCTGACCGAAACTGAAACTTGTGAGAATTGTAAGGTCTTAAATTGGGGAAACATGCACAGCCAAACACACGAAGATGATGATATGATGCAGGTTTGTTAAACAGAAGAGTGAAAGGATTAGAATTATTTAAATTGGGAGTAGGAAGACGATTAATGATATGAACAGCAGTCATAAATGCTTCATCCCAGTATGTGAGAGGCATGGATGCATGAGCAAGCATGGCAAGACCTAAATCTGTGATATGTCTAATTTTTCGTTCAGCAGTCCCATTCTGTTGGGGAGTATAAGGACAGGAAATTCTGTGATTAATACCACTAGAGGTGAGCAAAGGAATTAAAGCAGTAAATTCTCCTCCTCCATCAGTTTGAAGATTTTTGATTTTTGTGTTAAATTGAAGTTCAACATTGGCTTTAAACTTAGAAAATATTTTAGGAACCTCAGATTTGTGTTTGAGTAAGAAAAGCCACGTGAATTTAGTGAATTCATCAATAAAATGAACAAAAAACTTATAGCCATTAGAGGATTCAACTGATGCAGGCCCCCATACATCAGCATGAATTAATTCAAGTGGGGCATTGTAAACAGTACTGGAAGCAGTATAGGGTAAACGATGAGCCTTGCCAATACAACATGCAGCACATTTAGAAAACTGAGATTTATTAAACTGAGGAAGATTACAGTGACTCAAGACTGTGTTAACTACATGATAAGAAGCATGTCCTAAACGACTATGCCAAAGAGAAAAAACATCAGCAGAACAATGTTTAGCAGAAGAGGCAGCCAAGGCATGAACAGATGGAGTTGAAGATGAAGAAGGTTGAATGTGAAGATTGTCAAACACATAGAGCCCATCCTTAACAGTTCCCTGAATCAGAATGGTCTTGGAGTCCTGTGATTTCACAAAACAAGAAGAAGGGTGAAACTCAAAAAACACACTATTATCCTGTGCAAATTTGGAAACACTCAACAGATTTTTGGAGGCAGAAGGAACATGAAGAAGATCATTAAGAAAAAGAGGTGTATGGGAAGAAGATTGCACACTAGCACATCCTACTTGATTTATTGAAATACCTGTACCATTAGCTAGAAAAACTTGATCAGTGCCAGTATAAGGAGCTCGATTACCCAGATTGTTAATGTCAGCAGTAAGATGATGATTGGCACCAGAATCAGGATACCATGCAGCCTCAAAAGGATTCTCTGATGTAGCAGCAACCATAGCAGAAGGATTGGAAGGCAACGAAGAAGCAGCAGTGGGAATAGATTGTGCAAACGGACTCACAAATTGTTGATTGAATCGGTGAAAGCATTGCCAAGCCATATGTCCAGGCTTACTGCAAAGCTGACACTGCAGTCGAGGTCCTTGAAACTGTCTGCCACGACCTTTGCCACCCCGAAAAGTGTTGACACCTCTCCCAAATCGATTGTTAAAATTCTGACCACCCCGAGATTGTGGAGTGGAAGATGGTGATGGTGTGGAAGATTTTGAAGGTTTGGGAGAGGAACTCTGAGCTACATTAGCAGAAAGATTAGTGGCAGAATCTAACTCCTTCTTATACTTTTCTATTCTCTCCTCCTGAGCTACTAACAAGCTCTCAATTTCTAAGACAGTATAGGGGTCTGTTCTGCTAGTGACAGACACAATAAAGCCATTATAATCTTGAGGAAGACCCTCCAAGATGGCTTCAATATGATCACCAGAGGTGATGGGATTCCCAACAGAAAAAAGAGAGTCGACAAGCCTTTTAATTTTAAGAAGATACTCATTCATACGCATGGTACCTTTCTTGAGGCTACGAAGCTGAGATTTAAATTGGCGAATTTTTGCCTTAGTTTGGGAAGCAAAAAAGGTTTCAAGTCTAGTCCAGATTTCAGAGGCATGTTCACAACCAACCATCATGGTTAGCATGCCTTCTGACATGGACGAAAGCAACCAGGAAACAAGGAGTTGATCCTGTTGTTCCCAGAGAATAAAAGCATCAGACATCTGGCCAGCTGCAGCAGCAGTATCGTTAGCAAATTTAGGGGGAATAGCTACAGAAGAATCAAGAAAATGCTGTAGTTTAATCAAAATTTTATCCCATACATGAAATAAGGCTTACTACGAGTTCAAAATACTGCAATTTAATCAAAGATGTGTATTGTCTAACTTTTGGTTATACTTGACCAGTAAGTTGACAATTACTTGGTAGACTGATGAGTGGTGTCTGTATCTAGTGGTTATAGATTTTATATTTCATGTACTTCTTAAATTTTCAAATGTCATATGTTTCCTTTAAGTTTTTTGTGTATCCAACCAATTCCTAACTCAACTTCAATAATTTTTGTTCTCTCTAGCATTCCCATTCTCTCTATTTCGAGTTTTATTGTACATATAAACAATCTTGAATGGTTATCAAATTCTGGTATATTTGTATTAGGGGAATCAGATTACACCTTGGCCAACTGTTTCTACTAGCATACATTGAATATTACTGAATTGACAGTATTGGTGGAGCTGCTAGCAGAACAAGTTTGGATTTTGCTGCTTCTCTGCCTTATATTTGGAAACTTTGTTGCACTTGTGTGGAGTTTACATCCTTGTAGTGAAAAATCTTGAACACCAGGACTTGTTTGGTAGTGGGCAGGTTGTAATAAAGTGGATGGATAATGGGTCTTTAGTGATATATATGTGTATATTTTTATCATCTGCATGCACAAGTAGAAGCAGAACCTTCACTCTCCAAAGTTGGATTTACTATATTTTTCTATTTGTTAACTTTATATGATTATCATATCATTATATTGCTGGGGAATAAGGACCTTTTTATACTATTTCTTATGCTTAATGTTGGGGATTTGTCATATGGCTCTTACCTATTATTGGTCTTTTGTATATAAATTAAGTTAAAAGTAGCTAGAAGTATTCTTTTGGTCTGGAAGTTCATATGAATGTTAATCTGCGGTATGAATTCTGTTCAAACCATGATGAAACCATGGACCATTTGTTCTTTCAATGGACCCCTGCATTGAACTGATTTGTATATAAATTAAATTGAATTCTAATAAATTAAAAAATACTTTTTTTTATCTCTAAATTTTACATTAAATTTCAATTTTATCCCAGTGTTTGTTTATCGTTAATTTTGACTTTAGAGTTTTGCATTTTAATCAATTTTATTTTTTGCATTGATTTCGTCAAAATGAATTGACAAGAAATTTCATGTAACTTATAACATATAATGTAAAACTGTTGAAAAAAAATAATATTGATTCAAATTGGAAATTACATAAACTTTGTCTTTAATTTATTAGATGAATTGAAGATAAAAAATAAAATTGATCAAAATATAAATATTTTTTTTGAACGAAATCCAATATTGACATAAAATTCGAGATTAAAAAACACTTTTATCCATAACTTTAAAACCTAGACCGGATCGGTCAGTGATTTAATCCAAAAGTACTTTAAAACTATCCAAGCAAAGAATCAGTCAAAAATAAGACGAATTGGTCTGAATTGACGATTTGAGTTATAAAATAATAAATTGATTGCTTAACATGTACCTTTTAATTAAAATATTATACTTTTTTGTTTATCCACATCAAACTAAATTGAAATGCAAAGTCTTAATCTTTTTTTTTTCTACTATGTACTCTATAATTTAATTATATTTAAAAGAACTTATAAATTTTTTGAGTATAGTTCATTGCTTAATTCATTAAACGCACTTTTTGGTTTAACTTAAGCAATAATTAGGGAATTGAATTCTTTCTATCTATATTATCTATATTTTTTATACTTAGAAAGAAAAAGTATGAATCCCACATGGCCACATAGTTATTATTTTATGGAACTTATATTTTCTCTCTTCCTCTCTTTTTCTTTCTCTAACTCCACATAAAATATAGAAGATTCAATCTCAATAATTAGTAGTTCATGATATTTTAAGTAATTAGAAGTGATGACTTGTAGATTTAACAAATTAAATGTTTTAGTGATTGAAATTCTAAGTTACATTGTAATAGTGATTATTTTTTTATCCGTTAAGTTGATATGCATTGTTAAAAAAAAATATTGAACTTAAAATTTAATTAAAATAAAAAAAAGTTAATACGAAATAGTAAAATAGTTAAAAGTGAGTAAAAGAAACACCCTAAAAATAGGTAAAAATATAGGTAAAGTGATGTAAGTGGAATACTTTCTAATTTCTATTCAATATTCCATTCCTAAAAATTTTGACTACAAAAGCCTACATCTATTCTATAAGAAGGAAGAAATCAATAAACTAAATATTTTTTATGGAAAACCGAATGATCTACTTTTGAGATCTAATTTGATCTCGTTTGCTACCAGTTCTAATTGGATAAAGAAAATACTTATCAAAAGTAACATATACTTCTGTACTCGTTACATTCTAACTTGAAACGATAAATATAAGACCATATTTAATAGTTTGAAACCAAAATGAAACTAAATGATAGATGAATTTGAACATTTTTGAAACATTTAGGACCAAAATGAACTTAAAAGTATAAATTTAGGACCAATTTGAACATTTGAAACAAGCTGTGCCTATTATAAATACATCAATAAAAACTAGGTGATGTTTCCACCAAAATGAAATAAGTACAATGTGATGCATCAAACTCAAAAACAAATACCTCTTATAAAAACAAAAATGAGCTAACACATCAACAAGACTGTTCTCATTTATTTCATCTGCTCAACAATCAACATATATAGATTACACCTTGATAAACAGAGAAGAATGATTTAGTCACCTTCTTGCATACATGTTGACAAGTTTCAACTACATCTTAGACAAGAGATGCAGCCACAAGACCCAAAATTGACCTATCTATAGGACTAAATCCAAGTAGAATAGGCACTAATGGCAGATTTCATTAGGGATTATGCTAAGCACTCAAACTACTTAATCTGAAATTTGAAATTAAACTACAATATCTCCTCCTTTGATTTCCTTAACAAGCCTTTGGAAATCATTAATTTCTATATGTAATGACATATAAACAAAAATAAAAGTGTATTGACTGTAATTTTATTGATATGACATAAACAAAAAAAAAATAGTGTATTGATGCAATGATAGACAAAAGTGTATTGTACTTGACTATTTATGATAAAAAGAAATAATATACTTGGAATGTATTGTCTTGCCTTTGAATCTTCCTCAGCAAACAAAAAGGATACAAAAGATAGAAAATAAACAAATTCTATGTAAATAAGCAAATTCTAACATAGCCATTAAGAATACAATTCAACACCTACCCAACTTATTCTAAATATCTCTTTTAATTGATAATGAATAGATAAATACAATGTGTTATTGCCTATGCATTTCTAATACAATGACTTTACAACCTACTACAATTAAAATACAGGGCTGCAGTATGATTCTGCACTTCACTTCTCCTCTAACATGCTTTAATGTTCAACATTTCACTTATTCTAATTCTACACTTCACATACATAGAATTTGATGAGAGGCATAAATGTGACATCCTGCTTTTGAAATCAATATTCAGATGCCAGTGGTTTAATGTATACTTTCAGCTAGCTAAACTTGACTAGTTTCAATTTACAAAAATTTCAAGATTCTATCTTGTTTTTTCTATTACTGTCTCCCAAGTCTGATCAAAATCAATCTTCAACTTCTCCCAAGTATCTACCGTTTCAACACCAAAAGAACACTATACCAACCAAAATATCTAGTAGAAAAATCTAGCCAATGTATGAAACACCCTATTCAAGCTTCACCTTGAAGTTATGATCCATGCATGTTATATATATATTCTAGATCCTTCATGAATCTATAATTATTGATGTGACGATATCCAACCCAAAAATCACAGATTAACTTCTTGCATCTATCAGAAAACAGGCTTGCAAACCCACAAGATAAGAATCCAAATGCTTTGAGATTTATTCCTTCTAAGCCCCGGCTTCTTTCAACTCAACACTTGCTTTTGCCTTATCCTTCTTAGCCAGAATCAGTTGTTCATTTGCTTTCTTTAGATCTTCTTGAGCTAGATTCAACTGGATCTGTAATTCTGAACACTTTGCAGCTATTGGATGTTGCTTCTGAAAAATTTATGAATATAATTAACAAGGCCATACTGGAGTAAATTAAGGCTCAGTTCGTTTGCGCTTATAATAAAATCTGCTTTGATTATAATCAGAGTATGATTATAATCAAAGTTGATTATTTGTGTATTGGTGTTTGGATGAAAGTTGATTATTTGGTGTGAAATTATTGAAATGGGTATGTAATGATTGTGGTTGGTAGATAGAAGGGTAAGGAAATTGATAAATTGTATAGGGGTAGAAATGGAAGAAAAAGTTGAAAAAAGTAGGAAAAAGTAAAATGTGATTTAATTATAATCAAAGTGTGTTTGGATGTGATTGTTGCTTATAGAAAAATCAAATTATGTCATTGTTTACCTTAGAAAGCGTGAAAATATGATTATAATCATGTGCAACTTTGGAGGTGATTATTTTGTTTGGTCCACCGAATTCATTTTTGCCTACAAAATGGTGGACCGAAAGGACTAAAGTGTAGCATTTGGCCCCGACATTCGGTGGACCACCGAAAAAAAGGTCCATCGTTTCACACAAGATGAGAGAGAAGATAAAAAAGCCTCGGATCCGAAAAAAAACCTTCAATTTAGCGTAATGTTTGGCTTCTCTCTTCTCTCACTCGTTCTCTCTCTCATCTCTCTCGTTCCAAAATTAATTATAACACTCTCTGATTCTTCTTCCTCTTCCTTCATCTATTATATACTCATCATATAATTGAAATCAGATAGGATCATCAAAGACATTTCATACCTTCACACATTTAGCGAAACTGCAGGTGGGTTTGGTGAAGGAGATTTGGGAGGCTGAAAGCTGGTATTAAGATGCGTTAATGGTGAATGATGATACTGTTCTTCTAGTGTATGATGTCAACATAAAATGTTATTGCTAATTTGCTACGGATCCGAAAAAAAAAAACCTTCAATTTAGCGTAATGTGTGTTTTTATCAATTCATCTCTCGTTTCTATCTATCTCTCTCGCTCTTTCAATCAATTCTCCTTTTGCTAAAAAAAATTTTGAGCCAAGTTGGGAACCAGAAAATGAAATTGAAGAAAACTATGTTGGGTTTGAGTTCACAAAGAAGAAGCTCGATTTGTTTGTGGGTTTGATCCATGGAAGTCATGAGAGAGAGAGAGACGAGAGAGGAGAGAGAGACAGAAAGGAGTGGCTAAAATGACAATTTGATCCCTAAATAATTTGGGCAAAATAACATTTTAGCCCAAGACAAACAATAAGTATTTACAACATGGCCCAATATTCAGATTAAATGACTATTTTACCCTTATGATGGGTGATTGAATGTAATAGAGTATAGGTAATTATAGGTATAAATAGGGGTATAAGTGTAATTGTGTGTGTTTGATTATAGAAAAATCATGATTATAATTTAATCAGAAAAAAAACGTAAACGAATATACTTATTACGATTATAATCAGAGCAGATTATAATCAAAGCGCAAACGAACTGGGTCTAAGTTTCAAGAAAATGATAAGTGCATAAAATTTTAATAAGCATATTGAAAGAAAGGAATAGAACAGGCAACTTTCTGTCAACTACTAAATACTGAACATCTAAAAGTACTGGGTAGGAAGCTATGAGTATTTAAATATTATTCTGTTTATGGATAAAATTGCATCATTTAAATACTCAAACACTATGGGAAACGGATTGAATAAACAGCATTATACAAAAGAGCATCCTTACACATACCCAGATATTTCTGGTTACGCTATTCAGTATTGGGAAAAGGAAGGAGAGAAGAAAGCTAGATGTAGGAAATACAAGAAACAGAGGAAAAGTGGGGAAGGCATACCATGAAAGAAATTTGAAAGAAGAGTGCCTCTGATGCTTCAATGATTCTTCAGATCATGAAACACAAGAAGGGACTGTCATAGAGAAATAAATTGACTGACACTTTGGATGTACAATAAACTAAAAAGATACATATCAAACTTGATTTTACATACAAAATTCTACAACTAACACCTCTCATCTGTCTACCAATTGCTGCTGATTTTCATACTCTGCACCGCTTCCTATCCTGCTATTTTCATTTCCCTTCATCTGCTGTTCCCACTTCTCTGCTTTGTCTACTAACCTAATTCTAGACAACAATTTGAATGTCCGTCCAGGAAAATCCGATAAAGTGAGACAACTGGGAAGATAATTGCAATAAAGACATGAACTTTTCAATAAGTTCTACAGTAAAACATGCTTGTAAGAACATTTAATTACAATGTCACTCCTATTCTAAATATATTCATGTCAAAATAGTTAGCCTGTGGTGTAATCCAGATTCTCAAAATCAGAACATACAAACATTTTCTAATCTTACAAGCTAGTTTATAATTGTAACTTGAATAAGGGCTATAGTGTCTCACCTTATTTTAATTTTCTCGACACTTTATTAGCAATCATTTCATGAAGAAGCTTGTTTGCCTTACCATTCTCATTTTTGTCAAGAAGTTGAAAAACTGTGTTAAAAGTTACAGAATCAGGATAGCAGCCATTCTCTTCCATTTTGTCAAGTAAAGCCTTTGCTTCATCAAACAAACCCCCTTTACACAGTCCATTGATCATAACATTATATGTTTGGACACCAAGACGATGGCCTTTGGCCAAAAGAAGCTGAAAAATCTTCAGTGAAGTAGGTAGACTTCCATTTTTCCACAAACCATCAATCAGTATAGTGTATGTAACCAAATTAGGTTGAATTCCTTCCACAACCATCTCCTTAAATATGGTAATTGCCTTGTCAACACGATGACTTTTGCAAAATGCATCTAACAAGACATTGTAAGTAAAAGTATCAGGAGGATGACCGTTGTCAAGCATCTCATTAACTAGATCTTCTAGATAGGAAAATCTCTCCGATTTATACAAGCCATCAATTAAAGAAGTATAAGTTATGGTATTAGGGATCAAATCTCTACATCGCATTTCCTCAAAGAGGCCAATGGCTTCGTCTACCTTTTTTATCTTCCCGTATCCATCAATCAAAATATTATAACTAATAACATTAGGCGTCAAACTACTTTTGTCTATTCTACCAAAAACTTGTCTTGACTCATCAACTTTATTATTCAAACAATATCCATCCATCAAAGCATTATAGGTAACAACATCAGGTTTATGATCAAGCTTCATCATCAAGGAAAACACAGCTTCAGCTTCTGTAGTCCTTCTTCCTTTGCAAAGTGCATCAACTAGCATGTTAAAAGTATAAATATCAGGATTAATGTCTTTCGACAACATCTCATCGAGCAATTGCTTTGCTTCTTGCCATTGACCCATAATGCAGCAACAATGGATTAAAGTGCTGAATATGAAAATATCAGGAGAAATTCTCCGCTCAATCATTTCAGAGTACAAATCACGTGCCTCAGTTAAGAGTTTACTTTTACAGAGGCTATCAATGATTATGGTGTAGATAACTACATTAGGCTTAATTCCCTGTCTATCCAACCTTCGTAGCATTTTAATCGCATCACTTGTTTTCCCTGTTTTACATAGCCCATTGATCAAGGAGCCATAAGTAACTTTATCTAACCGAAATCCTTTAGCAAGCACATCGTCAAGAAAGCCTATAGCTTCTCCAACCATATTATTCATACACAGCCCTTTCACTATCGTATTTAAAGCTACAGTATCAGGTTGGTAACCCATCTTGAAAATCTTCCCCAATATAGAGAAAGCAAATTTCATGCGACCCACATGGCAGTAACAATTAATCAAGATGCTAAGAGTACACAAAGATGGTGAAAAACCCTTGATTTCAGCTCGAGCAAGAAGAGAAATAGCAGTGGCATAATGTTTCATCTTGACAATGGATCCTAAAATCTTATTAACCTCGATTATGGAGGGCGGGGGAGTCATATGAAGTATGCGATTGAACGAAGCAAGAGCGTCGCTAATACTAATGTAATATGGGGAATGAGAATAAGGGTAAGAGAGAAAGAGGATCGATGGAGAAGATGCAGGCAAGAGATTACATTTTGTGAAGGCGTACCTTGCAGATTTAGAGAACAACATGTTGGTTTCAGATTTTGAAGAAGTGTGACTGCGATGCTTGAAGGCTTGTTCAACGAACGATCAGGAAACCTAAGAAGCTTATTACATTTATCGAATGGAATTGAAAGGAATTTCAGAGGGAACGAAATCAAAGGAAAGAGGAAATGGTGATGGAGACGGTGTTAGGGGAAGAAAGAAGGAACGCCTAGAGATGATGGAAAAAAAAAATGCTCACATTTAATATTCAATTTTTTTTAAAAAAAAAAATAGAAACTTTATTGAAATGGTATTAACTTTATATTTTTAAAGACTATTTAATATTTAATGCTATGTATATATATATATAATATTATTTAAAGTTATATAAAATCCTTTACAATTATTACCAAGTTTGTTCGTCTAGTGATTAGTTCACTAGATCGTGTAAGTAAACGTTGGATGTTCGAATCTCGCTTTGTATATGCAACAACTAATTGGTTAAAAACAAACCCTTAAATAGAGTCAGATCCGCGGAGGATTAATCCTTAATCTATCGGGTTGAGGGATATCTTAGGCAAAAAAAAATCCTTTACAATTGTTTAATGGAGAATTTGCTCAAATACTAAATTTTTAAAATAAAGGGAAACTATACTCCCAAGTCCCAACACACTTTACACTTCCAAAGTTGGACATGGATCCTCTCAATTTCAAAATTGTAGAATTCTTTGTAATTAGCCAAAGATTTGTGAACTAGAATCACAATATTACCATTTGAGAATAAATGCAACTCTGCGTTTAAATTGTTTTCTCCATCAATTAGCCTAACTCTAGGCAACTCCAAATTTAGAGGATCCAATTTATCCAAAGTTTTCTTTCTCAAAAAAAAAAAAAAAAGTGAGCTGTACAAAAGATTTTTTAAAATGCTAAAATTATCTTGTGGTTCAAGTTTAAATAGGTCAAAACGTCATATTCGTCCCTAAAGTATAAGTTGAATTCTGTTTTAGTCCATAAAGTGTTTTTCTTTCCGCTTTGATTTTTAAGGTTTTCAATTTGTTTCATCGTTAGTCATTATCATAATTTTGTCTAATTATTGTCATTATTTTTTAGTCAAACAACTAATCGTCACACGGCCGTAAAAAGACTAATTAAGATACCACACGGGGTTAATTCAAACAGTAGGGCTCTTCAAATCCAATCCAATCCAAACTCAACCGATCAATTCAATCCAAACCGATCAAAACCGACCAAAACCAATCATCTAATTAGTTGAATTGGATAAAAAAGGATGAAAACCGATTAGTTCGATTCGGTTGGTTTTGAAAATCAAAAACCGACCGAACCAAACCGAACCATATTAATAATTTAATTAAATATTATTTATATTATATTAAATAAAAAACATTCTTATCTCTAAACTTAATTTCTTCATTTTTTATTTTCCCTTATTTAGTCGTCCCTCACACTCAAACTTAGTCACTTTTTATTTCACAATTTATAGTTTTACACTTCATCCTTCCTTCATCACTTCATCTTCAACTTTCATCCTTCATCACAATTTACAATTTATAATCTTTTCTTATATTTTATAGATTTTTATATATTTTTTATTTTTTAGATTTTTAACTTAATGAATATATAGAAAATCGATTAACCGATTCAATCCAAACGGATTAAAGTCGATTTGGATTGGTTCGTTGACCTAAAATGATTGGATTGATTAAATGACTTTAGTTGTCATCCAATTTGTTCTGTTCGGTTGAAATAAAATGTCAAAACTGATCCAAACCGAAGTTTGAACACCTCTGTCAAACAGTAAGCTATTTGGTATCGTCTTAAGGGCTTACGAATGTAACTATTTTTGTTAAGAGACTGAGATAGAACTAGTTAGAATAGTATGTGAAGGTTTCTTGTGCCTTATGCTGAGAATTCGCTGCAACAGAAGAAAAAAAAGTCAAATGTGTTCTTTTCTAATGCTCCCATCTCCTCTTTCATAGCATCTATTGGTGCTCCGTTTTATAATGTCTCAAGTATTCATAGCATCTTTGATTGTCTTGTGTCGCAAGTAGCTACATAAGCTAAAAACCTAAAATTGACTTCTAACTATGTATTTTTTATATTCTTTTTATTAAATTAAAATAAGTTTAATATTTTTTATTTCATAAGTTTTTTTAACTTATATATTGAAAAGGTCAAAAGTTCATTTTAGTTCTAAATATATGCCTTGATATTCATTTTGGTCATTTATGTTTCAAAAGATTCATATTGGTCTTAAATATTGACAAAATGTTTCATTTTAGTCCTAAACTATTGAATGTGATCATCTTTCTCTCGTTTCAAGTTCAAATGTAACGAGTCTAGCTAAGTGTTACTTTTGAAAAGTATTTTCTCTATCTAATTGGAACTGTCACCAAATAAAGTTAAATCGAGTTTTGAAAATAGATTGCTCATTTCAGGGTCAAATAAAAAAAGTTGGCCATATCTCTTGTTTCAATTATGAATGTGATGAATTTAGAGCTACTGGTTACTTTTAACAAATCCTTGTTCTGTCCAGTCTAGACCGTCAGCATATAAGATCAAATAATACTCAAAAGTGGGGTCAAGACAAAAAAGTAAACAATTATGAAAAACTGGTTTTAAACTCTTTTTCGACTCCAATTTGACGTCATTTGCTGATGATCCTAACCAGGAAAAAAAGACTCGTTAAGAGTAATCTATAGCTCTGCACTTATTGCATTCGTAATTGAAACGAGAAAGATATGATTAACTTCGCTTGTTAGACCGTGAAATAAGTGATCTATTTTTGGGACTAAATTTGACCTTGTTTGCTGATGGTTTTAATTGGATAGAAAAAGTATTTCTCGAATTTTTATTTGGGAATGATTTTAAAAGTTTGGTACACTTTGTTGTTACGTTGTGAAGTGATAATATCCTCTGATTGCATCAGTGTTAATGATAATTTTTATTTGGGAATGATTTTAAAAGTTAAAAGATTTTATTTTTCTTTTGTCACCACTCACACTTAAAGGACTAATTTAAAACCATAACAGAAGTTTAGGGACCATTATATTAGTTCAACCTAATTTTTATTATATATTGAATGCTGGTCAAAACACTATTGGTACTCTGAGAGTATATGATCATTTTCAGTTGTACTGTGAAAGTCTTTTTGAGTGTTATACTCCCAATTTTTTTTTTTTGTATCAATTGTATCTCTAATCTTTTCTTTTTTGTGTCAATTGTATCATAAAATTAAGGAATATTTGGAGGTACAATTGACTCAAATATAAAACATTGTGGATATTTTTGACTAAAAAAATTTCGAGGGTATAACTAAAACTGATTCCATAGTTTAAGGGTACAATTGACCTAAAAAACAACTTTGAAGGTACAATTGAAAATGACCGTATACTTTGAGAATACCAATAATAGTTTTCCCTTGAATGTCAATTGTAACATTTAATAATATATTGGGTTTGTTTTTTTTTTTTTTGGGTACAATGGGTTTGCTTTTCTTTGTTTGGGTAAAATTGATAAAAATTTCAATTTGTTTATTTTTCTTACGCTTTGATCCTATTATAATAAGAAAAGAACTTAAGTGTAGAAAAAAAATCTTGCTGAGGAATGAACTATAATTTAAGATGCAAGGAAAACTAAACTTAATGGTGAAATTTCATTTATTACTATGAAATTTTTCTTTTTTTGTCTCAAAGTCCTTCTCTCATCAAATGGGGTGTCAAACGCATAAAATTCAATAATTAGAGTCTTAAAATAATATTTTAGCCCAGGTTTCTGTTAAATTTTGGACGGAGATATACCTCAGGACCTTTTTTGTTAACGGAGCAAACCACAAGCCCCCTATTTGACATTTTTTAAACCACAGGGACCTTATCTGAAAATGGGCCAAACCACATGGCCCTTTTGTGTAATTTACCCTATTATTAAAGTACCTTTTAATTGGTCAAAGTACAAATTTGGTCTCATATCTTTTGCTAAGTTTCAAATTTGGTCCTATATCTTTTGTTACACTTTTAGTCCTATATCTTTGCAAAAGTTCCCAATTTGGTCTCATATCTTTTGATTAGGTTGTAGAATTGGTCTCATATCTTTACAAAAGGATTAGTCATTAATTGATCTTTTTATAAATATATGAGATCATTTCTGCATATGACCCAATGATATATGACCAAATTTGCAATGGACCCAGAGATATGGAACTAAATCTGTAACAAAAAAAATATGGAACAAAAAATGCAACAAAAAAAGATAGAAGACCAAATTGAGAACTAAACAAAAGATATGAGACGAAATTTGCCCTTTTTAATTTTATTTAGAGATAATGTAATTTTTTCAAATTCTAATTATAATTAAAAAATTTCTACTTTACATGGATTTATGTGAAACCTTATATTGAACTGTCCGAGATACCATTTTTCGATCATTACTGCAATTGCTGAAACCTTATTTCTTAACTCATTACTCTTCCTCTCTCTCCTTTAGCTTTTCTTTCTCTGCGCTTTCCTGATATCGCTGAAGCCAACATGTTGTTCTCTACAGCTATAAGGTACGTTTTCCCCAAATTTACTCTCAATCTCAATCTCAATCTCACCTGTTGTTGTTTCCATTCCCGTTCCTCATTTCCCAATAGTCTTCACGACGTTGTTGCTTCTTTCAATCACATGCTTCATAAGACTCCCCCACCCTCCATTATCCAAATTACTAAGATGTTAACATCAATTGCCAAGATGAAACATTTTGACACTGCTATCTCACTTTTTGCACGAGCTCAACGCATGGGTTTCACACCCTCTCTTATTACTCTGAATTTCTTGATTAATTGTTACTGTCATGTGGGTCGTATGGACTATGCTTTCTCCACATTGGGGAAGATTTACAAGATGGGTTATCAACCGGATACCATAACATTAAACACAATAACAAAGGGGCTGTGTATAAATAATATGGTTAGAGAAGCTCTAGACTTCCATGATCATGTAGTGTCAAAGGGATTTCGGTTGAATGAGGTCACTTATAACACATTAGTCAATGGGCTATGCAAATCAGGGAACACAGGTGCTGCCCTCAAATTGCTTGGATGGTTGGAGACACATGGAATTAAGCCCGATGTTGTAATGTATAATACAATCATTGATGGCCTTTGTAAAGATGGACTCTTAGCTGCAGCACGTGATTTGTTGTCTAAGATGATTGAGCAGGGAGTTCTTCCAGATGTTTTCACATATAATACTTTAATCCATAGTTTCTGTATCATGGGTCAATGGCAAGAAGCTAAGCAGTTGCTTGATGAGATGTTGTCTAAAGAGATCAATCCTGATATTTATACCTTTAACATTCTTGTTGATGCATATTGTAAAGAAGGACAGACCAATGAAGCTGAGGCTATCTATGGCTTGATGATGAAGTTTGATGAAAAACCTAACGACGTTACCTACACTACTTTAATGGATGGATATTGTTTGAAGAATAATGTTGATGAGTCAAGAAAACTTTTTAGGAGGATGGTCAAAAGTGGTTTGGCCCCAAATGTTGTCTCTTATAGTACCTTGATTAATGGGTACTGCAAAATCAAAAAATTAGATGAAGCTATGGATCTCTTTGACGAAATGAAGTGTAGAAATTTGAGTCCTAACACTATAACTTACAACTGTCTTATTGACAGTTTTTGTAAATCAGGGAGATTTTCGTATGTGCAAAGTCTTCTTATTGAGATGCATGATAGCAATCATCCTCCTGATACATTTACTTACAGTGTCTTGGTAGATGCGTATTGCAAAAATCATCAAGTTGATAAGGCAATTAAATTATATCAACAAATGGTTAGTCGCGAAATTCAACCTGACTTGGTTACGCACAATATAGTTATAGATGGTCTTTGCAAAAGTGGTGGTCTAACCAAGGCATTGAAGATTTTTCAGCTTCTTTTGGCCAAAGGCCATCGTCTTGATGTCCGCACATATACCATTATGATCAATGGACTATGTAAAGAGGATTTGTTTGATGAAGCAGAGGCATTGCTCAGCAAAATGGAAAGGAATGGTTGCTCTCCTGATTCTATAACTTATGAAATAATTATTCATGCTCTTTTTGAAAAAAATGAGAATGACAAGGCAGAGAGACTTCTTCATGAAATGATTTCCAAAGGCTTGTTAAGGAAATAAATGGAGGAGATACTCTAGCTTAGATTCAAATGGCACATCTGATTTTATAGTAATTTTGTTTGCTCATTGTATTGTATTGTATAGTTTTTTCTGTTGTGGACTTTTGACTGATTACCATATCTTTGTATTGCTGGGGAAAGAGGACATTTGTATATATGCTGTTAAATGTTTATGATTTTTTACATGATATTATTTGTGTTCTTTTTATAAATAAAGAGCTTACAGTTATGCTTTTGAATTTTAAGTTGCCTTTGTATGAGTTATATAATTCCTAGGCTGACTTTTTGTTGTTTACAACATTTATTGCGTGGTGATGTTGAAACTTGCTGCTAGACTTTTTTTCTAATTTTTCTTTTTATTTTCTATTTGTGAGGTGACTTATAGTTTTTCTCTTTGCAGTCATATGTATTTTCTATCTTCTGCATGCATAACTAGAAGCAGAACCTGTATTTTTCAAACTTTGTATTACTGTATTCTTCTGTTACTGACATTTTATTTATTGTCATATCTTTATATCACAGGGGGAAAATGTTATTTCATCTTGGTGGGCATGCATATAATGCTAGAATCAATGGATCGTGTAGAGAAGGTTTGTTTAATGAGGCAAAGGTGCTAGTACTTGATAAAATAGAAGAGAATGGATGTCTTTTTAATGAATGACTTGACAAATTAAAGAAGCTTCTTCTATAAATGAGTGCTGAAGGCTGTTGAAGAAAGAGAATGAGGTGAGACACTATGGCTGTAATTCAAGTTACACATATAAACTATCTTGGATTAGAGCAAGTTTTTCCATGTAATACTAATGCAGAAAATTGGCAAACCAAAGCTAAACAAATTAGTCGTACCTATCTAGGATTAAGGAAAAAGCTAATGAGTGAGATCTTTGTGTTCGAGTACCACAACATTAAACATCTCACCAGAAGATATGGCGCAAGTAAATCAACATCAAGAAAAAAAAGGGAATCAATAATCAGTTGTCATGTTTGTTCTTATGCATTTCTTGCTCTAATAGAAAAATATGAGGAGACTCCAAATTGGTGAAAAGAAAAATGCAGAAAGAAATCTGCCATAGTGTCTTGAATTAGAGCCATAGTGTCTCATCTCATTTCTTGGCTCTAATCCCTTATCAAATCTGCCATGAGAGCCTATTCTACTTGGAATTAGTCCTATAAATTGGTCAGTTGTGGGCCTTGTGGCTGCTTCTCTTATTTCAGGTGAAGTTGAAACTTGTCAACCTTAGTGCTAGGAACTGATAAAGTCACTGCTCTGGGTTTATCAAGGTGTAAACTACATGTCTTGAGTAGATAAAATAGATGCAAAACAGTTTTGGTTACATGTTAGTTTATTTTTCATTTGATATGATAGGGTATTTAGGTTGAATTTGATGAATCACACCGTACTTACTTGATTGATGTATTTATAATAGACTAGAGCTTATTTCATTGTTTATTGGGCATAACTTGCTTACCTATGGCATGTTAGACAATGTGGCTTCCCTTTTCAATTAGCACAGGAGGTTCATGATCGCAGCTTACCAGCTTATTTCTTGATGGTCTAGCCTGTTAACTTTATTCCATTATTGCTTTTTTCAGCAAAATTTGAATATAATTTAGGATAACATTTAGTTAAAGAAACAGCACAAGGAGAAATGAAAAATAAGTCTATTTTGAAGAACATTAAGCCACAAAAGGCACAAGAACAAGACAAAGTAATGTTAACATCATACACTCAGGAACATCTTTTCTTGATGGCCCAGCAATTTGAATCAAACCCACTTTATCATGCCATTTAGCATTCTCTTCCAGAAATTGTTCAAATGCTAGTATTTTCTGTGGAATTCCTTTAATGATATCAAGGCTATCAATGCCCAAAATTACCTGACATGCCAGAAAAATATTAATTGATAAGATATATCAAAGAAGTAAATCAAATCAGCACTCTTTTTCAAAACAATTGTAAAAGCATTAACTAGGAAGTAAAAGATGCACCCTTTTGCCTTGAAATCTTACTTGTAACTTTTTTTATCGATATCATCCTGAACTGGAGGAAGCTCAAATAGTCAAATGCTCTTATGGACCGATCCGAGTCTATCCCAATTGGAAGCTACCATTCAAGGGAAAAAGAAGTAAAAAGGCAAGTATGGCACTGCAATTTATATTCTTTTCAAGAATTACATATATAATACATCTCAAGGTTATCCATGACATTAAGGGGTTGATTGGGACGATAATTTGAGAGTGGTTAGATGAAGCTATGGATCTCTTTGAAGATATGAAGTGTTGGAATATAAATCCTAGCACAATAACTTACAATTGCTTTATTGACGGTTTGTGTAAATCAAGGAGATTCTTATATGTGCAAGATCTTATTAATGAAATGCACGATAGTGGTCATCCTCCTGATACAATTACTTACAATGTCTTGTTAGATTTTTATTGCAAAAGCCATCAAGTTGATAAGGCAATTAAATTATATCAGCAAATGGTTAGTCGCAAAATTCAACCTGACTTGGTTATGCACAATATACTTATAGATGGTATGTGCAAAAAGTGGTGGTCTGACCAGGGCATTGAAGATTTTTCAGCTTCTTTTGGCCAAAGGCCATCGTCTTGATGTCCGTACATATACCATTATGATCAATGGACTATGTAATGTGGGTTTGTTTAATGAAGCAAAGGCATTGCTCGATAAAATGGAAGAGAATGGTTGCTCTCCTAATTCTATAACTTATGAAATAATTATTCATGCTCTTTTTGAAAAAATGAGAATGACAAGGCAAAGAGACTTCTTCATGAAATGATTTCATTGTACTTTTTTTTAGTCAGAACATTGTACTTACTTGATTGATGTATTTATAATAGAGTAGAGCTTATTTCATTGTTTATTGGGCACAACTTACTTACCTGTGGCATGTTAGACAATTACTCCACCCACAATGGGTTACAAAACACCCCACCGACAATGTGGCTTCCCTTTTCAAATAGCACCAGAGGTTCATGATTGCAGCAGGGGATTTAATACTTCACGCTCTTTTTGATAAAAATGAGTGATCAGACAGGAAAACTTCTTCATGAAATGATTTCAAAAGCTTGTTAAGTCAAAAAAAAATTGAACACTAAACTTAAAGATTTTGATAATTTTTCAAAATTAATGTGATTTTGCCACATATTTTTGTTGGGATATAAAAATTCCTTGTATGGAATATTAGGCCACTTCAATGCTTAGGAAGACTCCTTTTCTGGGTTTTCCTTTAATGTTCACTAAAATGTCAAGATTGTAACTTCCCTTGTGGTTGAGTGTTTTAGTAATAAGAGTGTAGTCACTTAGACTAGTTTATATCACAACTTCTTCTTGACATTTGTAAACCTTCCAAACTATGTATGTGGTGATTGTTTTAGTCCATAGAAGGCTTTTCGTATCTTACATATCTTGTTCTCAGCATTTTCTTCAAAGAAGGGCATTCTCAGCATCATGTTGAAGGTTATAGATACATATTCCTATGTGATATCATCAGACAAATTTATTCCTTCTAATCTTGTAATTTGACATAATATCAGATTGTATTATTTGGTGGTGGATTCTCTTATTTATTTTGTTGTGTGAGGGATAGAGCTTACAAAAATCCATTGATATAAAATTTTGGTAGAAGTCAGAACAGGCTAGGTAACTGAAATGAGCATATTCAGCAGCAAGATGGTTCATTCCAGAAGGAAGATATGTTAGCTCTCATAGATTAGATGTTAAAGATGGCCTGTGCAGGGCAGTTTTCAAGTAACTAACTTGAACAAACTCTGAGAATTAAGACAAAGAAGCATTTAACATTACTAACATATATAGTAATGTGATATATAGGGCTTTCATATAAGTAATACATCCCACCTTATTATTTCAGAGTTTTCAGAATGGTAATTATGAACCAATCAATTGTTGAGGCAAAAGCAGTAAAATGGAAGTAGCAAAGCAGCATTTTCAGAAATGAATTCCGAAGCTTAATAATACAGAAAGAAGAGTTTAAAAGTACTAACACACAAAAGAGTCTTGAGCTTTTGATGATAAGGAAAAGTACTCAAGGAAGAAGCAAAAGAAACCAAACTTTTAACCCACAAGTCTCCACAAGCTTTTCTTCTGCAGCTCACCTAATTAATCATTGAAAAGCACTATCACATAACAATCCAACGTGTAACCTAATTCTATAATAATGCTTTCTTAGCTTTAACGTAGCCTTTACATATTATCTGTGTTAAGACTACACCAGATGATGTATAGGAAGGATGACTTGTGCAAATTAGGAGGAAATCTCATATGTACAACTTCTTATTATTAAGATAAATGGCACTAGTCATCCTCTTAATATGTTTACTTATTGTTAGAAGTATTTTGCTGAAATTTGGGAAGAATACAGAAGGAACAATGAAGGTTAAGTTCCTTGCAGTATACTTTTGACTGATTATCATATCTTTGTAATGTTTGGGAAAATGACCTTTGTATATATGCTGTTAAATGTTTATGACTTTTACATGATATGATTGGTGTTCCTTATATAAATAAAAGAGCTTACAGTTATATATGCTTTTGAATTTTAAGTTGCCTTTGTATGATGTTATATAATTCCTGGGCTGAATTTTTGCTGTTCTCAACATTTATTACGTGGTGATGTTGAAACTTGCTGCTAAATCTTTTCTATCGTTTTTCATAAATCTTTTCCCTAATATTATAACATATACTTCTTCAATTGATAGCTTCTGTAAATCAGAGAGATTTTACTATTTGGAAAATTTAGTTAATGAGGTGCATGACAATGGTCAATGGAGTGTGTAAAGATGGTTTATTGTATTTCCTACATCTAGCTTCCTTCTCTAAATAGTGTAACCAAGAAATATCTGAGTTTGTTTAAGGATGCTTTTATATAGTATAATGCTGGTTATACAGTCCGTTTTCCTTGCTGTAATCTATTAAGTAGATGAATCATGAAATTGATAAAAAAAGTGTTTGTGTTCAATAAGATGCATCACATTGTACTTGTTTTATGTATTTATACTAGACACAAGCATGTTTAGTAGTTTATTGGGCTTAATTTACTTAAGACATGTTAAACAAGGCAACCATCATCTGAAAGGAAGAGCATCGCTTATTTACTAGAATTTTAATTTATTTTGGCCAAAGTCCTATTTTGGTCCCTCATGTATGCTCAAAGTTCTATTTGGGTTCCTTGTGTTTTTTTCGTTTTGTGTTAGTCCCTCAAGTTTTCTCAAAGTTCCGTTTTGGTCCCTCAAGTTTTTAAAAAGTTCCACCGTTAGTCCCAGACTCTTTTCCATCCACTTTTTTTGATAAAAAACTAACTTTCATCTCTCAAAATTTTTTCTCTTTTGCATTAAGGTCCTTCCCTTTTGTAAATGTGCAAAATTGTTGCGAGATGAAAGTTAGTTTTTTTTTCCCTTTCTTTAACAGAAAAAGTGAATGGAAAAGAGTTAGGTACTAACGGTGGAACTTTTTAGAAACTTGAGGGACCGAAACGGAACTTTGAGAAAACATGAGGGACTAAAACAAAACGAAAAAAACATGAGGAACCAAAATAGAACTTTGAGCATACATGAGGGACCAAAATAGGACTTTGGCCAAAATAAATTAAAATTCTAGTAAATAAGCGATGCTCTTCCTTTCAGATGATGATTGCCTTGTTTAACATGTCAAGTAAATTAAGCCCAATAAACTACTAAACATGCTTGTGTCTAGTATAAATACATAAAACAAGTACAATGTGATGCATCAAAGATCTACGATTTATATGCAAAATCATTTGTAAGATTTTAACACATAGAATAAAGAACATCATGGTAGATAATTAGGAAGACCAGACCGATCTAAAAAGAGAACCCTGATCATGCAAAATTATATCCTCTAGAGTTTTCTAGAGTTAGGTAATTTTCGACCATTGAATTTCATGCTTGTCTTTGAGATCTTGACACCTGACAACCTCATTTAGTGAAAAGCACTGTTTCATCAAATGGAACGATGCGTTTTGATATAAATCGTGAGAGGTGTTGAATGCAGAGAACTCCAGACAACCATTCGAATATTGAGAATCCGGGTCGGAATTATGCATAATGAATTACTTGCTCAACCTATTTTGTGTCACGATGCACACTGACCAAAACCTCGCACCACTAGCTTCACTTCCTTGGAATTGGTAGTAGAACCCTAGCTTTTGGTCTTATGCCGGTGGATTCTCTTGCTTGAGGGTATTATTGTGTTATATTTGGTACACTTTGTTGTTATAACATCCTCTTATTGCATCAATGTTAATGATAATTTTTTTTGGGGAATGATTTTGAAAGTTAAAAGATTTTATTTTTCTTTTGTAACCACTCACACTTCAAGGACTAATTTAAAATCATAATGAAAGTTTACGGACTATTATATTACTTCAACCATATTTTTATTATATATTGAATGTCGGTAAAAATACTATTGGTACTCCCAAAGTATATGGTCATTTTCAGTTGTACTTTGAAAGTTCAATCATACTCCCAATCTTTTTTTGTATCAATTGTATTCATAATTTTTTTCTTTTGTGTGTCAATTGTACTCTCAAATTAGGGAGTATTTGAAGGTACAATTAACTCAAATATAAAACACTTGGGGTATAATTGAGTAAAAAAATTTAAAAGATATAACTAAAACTGACTCCATACTTTGGGAGTATAATTGACTTAAAAAAATACTTTGAAGATACAACTAAAAATGACCATATACTTTGAAAGTACCAATAACATTTTTACCTTGAATGTTTGTTGTAACATTTAATAATATATTATTAAAGTACATTTTAATTTTGAAATCATAAGACATCAAGAATTTTTTTTAATATGATTTATTTTAAAAAAAATATTGAATTTCTCTTTTGTTTAACTAAATTTCAAAATAAATTTCTATTTTTCTAATATATAGAGGAACTTGGAAATGTATTTTTAATTTTATTTGTAGATAATTAATTTTTTCAAATTCTAATTATAAATAAAAAAATATATACAAAAAAATTTCTACTTGACATCAAGGATTTATGTGAAACCCTACATTGAGCTATCCGGTATACCATTCCTCTCTCTCCTGGAGCTTTTCTTTCTCTGCGCTTTCGGTGAAGCGAAGATGTTGTTCTCTACAGCTATAAGGTACGCTTTCCCCAAATTCACTCTCAATCTCAACTGTTGTTGTTTCCATTCCCGTTCTTCATTTCCCAATACTCTTCACGATGCTGTGTCTTCTTTCAACCTCATGCTTCATAAGACTCCCCCACCCTCCATCTTCCAAATTACTAAGATCTTAACATCAATTGCCAAGATGAAACATTTTGACACTGCTCTCTCACTTTTTGCACGAGCTCAACGCATGGGATTCACACCCTCTCTTATTACTCTGAATTTCTTGATTAATTGTCACTGTCATGTGGGTCGTATGGAGTATGCTTTCTCTACATTGGGGAAGATTTACAAGATGGGTTATCAACCGGATACCACAACATTAAACACAATAATAAAGGGGATGTGTATCAATAATAAGGTTAGAGAAGCTCTACACTTCCATGATAATGTAGTGTCAAAGGGATTTCGGTTGAATGAAGTTACTTATAACACATTAGTCAATGGGCTATGCAAATCAGGGAAAACAGGTGCTGCCCTCAAATTGCTTGGATGGTTGGAGACACAAAAAATTAAGCCCAATGTTGTAATGTATAATACAATCATTGATGGCCTTTGTAAAGATGGACTCTCAGCTGCAGCACATGATTTGTTCTCTAAAATGATTGAGCAGAGAGTTCTTCCAGATGTTTTCACATACAATACTTTAATCCATAGTTTATGTATTATGGGTCAATGGCAAGAAGCTAAGCAACTGTTGGACGAGATGTTGTCAAGAGAGATCAATCCTGATATTTATACCTTTAACATACTTGTTGATGCATTTTGTAAAGAAGGACAGACCTATGAAGCTGAGGCTATGTATGGTTTGATGATAAAGTTTGATAAAAATCCTGATGTTGTTAGCTTCAATGCTTTAATGGACGGATATTGTTTGAAGAATGATGTTGATGAGTCGAGAAAACTTTTTAGGAGGATGGTCAAAAGTGGCTTGGCCCCAAATGTTGTCTCCTATAATACCTTGATTAATGGATATTGTAAGATCAAAAAGTTAGATGAAGCTATGGATCTCTTTGAAGAAATGAAGTGTTGGAATTTAAATCCTGACACAATAACTTACAATTGCCTTATTGACGGTTTGTGTAAATCAGGGAGATTCTTATATGTGCAAGATCTTATTAATGAGATGCATGATAGTGATCATCCTCCCGATACAATTACTTACAGTGTCTTGTTAGATGTGTATTGCAAAAGCCATCAAGTTGATAAGGCAATTAAATTATATCAGCAAATGGTTAATCTCAAAATTCAACCTGACTTGGTTACGCACAATATACTTATAGATGGTCTGTGCAAAAGTGGTGGTCTAACCAAGGCATTGAAGATTTTTCAGCTTCTTTTGGCCAAAGGCCATCGTCTTGACGTCCGCACATATACCATTATGATCAATGGACTATGTAATGGGGTTTTTTTTGATGAAGCAAAGGCATTGCTCGATAAAATGGAAGAGAATGGCTGCTCTCCTAATTCTATAACTTATGAAAGAATTATCTGTGCTCTTTTTGAAAAAAATGAGAATGACAAGGCAAAAAAACTTCTTCATGATATGATTTCCAAAGGCTTGTTAAGGAAAAAAATGGAGGAGATACTCTAGCTTAGATTCAAATGGCACATCTGATTTTATAGTAATTTTGTCTACTCATTGTATTGTATTGTATAGGTTTTTTCTGTTGTGGACTTTTGACTGATTACCATATCTTTGTATTACGGGGGAAAGAGGATCTTTGTATATATACTGTTAAATGTTTAAGATTATTTACATGATATTATTTGTATTCTTTATATAAATAAAGAGCTTACAGTTTATCGGGCTTAATTATTCCACCCACAGCAGGGGCTTCAATTATTTCGTGCTCTTTTCGAAAAAAAATGAGATGATCAGACATGGAAACTTCTGTAAATAGTTGCTAAATGCTTGTTAAAGAAATAAAATGAGGTGCAATATTTAAAATCTTATTCAAAGTTACCCATATAAACTAGTTTGAATGGTTAGCAAATGCTAGTATATTATGATTAGGGAAATCTGATTACACCTTTGCCAACTGTTTTTACAAAATGCTGTAAAGGTGAAGCTGCTAGCAGAACAAGAAGCTTCTGTAGGTAGTCAATAGTCATCTAAGCTTCTGTTTTAAATCAGGGAAGAATACGAAAGAAGCAACCAAGGTTAAGTTCCTTACAGTAAAAAATTTATTAGGACTTCTCGTGTTGTACAATTGTACTGGGCAGGTTGTAAACTTGTAATAGTGTGGATGGAGAGTTGGTTTTTCTGGTGATTTGTATTTTTTATCATCTGTATGCTTAGGTAGAAGCAGAATCTTAATTTTTCAAAGTTGGGCTTATATGTTCTACTGTTTTTTACTATTGATTATTATCTGATATCTTCATATTGCAGGACAATTAGGACCTTTGTATTCTACAAATGATTTTGATATTATATTAATTTAGATAGTAATTTTTGCATAAAAAAAAATCAATTAAATTAGAAAATATAAAAACAAGTCCAATGTAAATTTAATTTTGGCAAAAACACACAGTTTGTCCTTAAACTTTACACTTGCTGTCAATTCCGTCCCCAATTTTTTTTGCTGTCAATGTTGTCTCCAATTTTTCACATTTTGGTCAATTTTATCCTTTGCTCTTGCTTTAGCCAAATGTTAACAACAGAATCTATGTGGCTAACGGTATATAGGGTGCGTTTGGTACGCTGTCATCTCATGTCTACCATCTTATATACTATGGTATCTTGAATGTATTGCGTTTGGTAACGCCATGATGCCGTAATACATCGACATCTTAGATAACAACATGTCATAAGATAACAACAAAAAGAGTGTCATCTGATGACAACACAAAAACTATGTCATCTCATATGACAAAAACTATGTCATCTCAAAGAATGTTGTAATGTATAATACAATCATGATGGAAGAGACGGTTTGTTTGTTGAAACAAAGGATTTACTTGACAAAATGGAAGAGAATGGTTAATGGTTTCCACCCTGATTCTGTAACTTATAACACAATCATTCAAACTCTTCTTGGCAAAAATGAGAATGACAGGTCAAAGAAGCTTCTTCATAAAATGATTGCTAATAGTTTGTTGAAAAAATAAAATAGAATAAAATAAGGTTAGATACTGTAACTATACTAGAGTGCGTGATTTCTTAATTGGTACTGAACCATGGGTTAAAAAACCCAAAAGCATCTTGTTTTTCAATATTAATGCCTGTGCTCTGAAGGTTGCAAGATAATGGATACTCAAACTCCAATTTCAATGTTCAAACCCATTACCGTCAGAAACTTTACTTCTAACATCTTTGGGTGCAACACACCCATACAGATCAAAATACAAAGACATTAATTACAAATTAAATAAGAACTGCTCATTTCATCAGGAGGCAAGTTGGTTTTCTAATCTAGCCTCAAGTTCTTCAATTGTTCGTTTTATGATTACTTCCACTATTGTTGACACTTTTAGTGTCAATGACTTCTTGTACCAAAGGTACTACACCAATTCTTTCACTCACTATACTTATTCTTGGTCTTCAAGATTTGAATTAATAAATTGGTCAATATATAAAGCTCTTGATTTAGCAGGACTCCAATGAAACTCACACTAACTTTACCCTAATTTGATCCTGCTCAAAATTTAAATTATGGTTGGAGTACAGAAGCATACAAGTAATTCAGAACAACCTTTACATGATTTAGTTTTTGTGAGGGATAGAGCTTACAGAAATCCATTGATATAAAATTTTGGTTGTAGTCGGAACAGGCTAGGTAACTGAAATGACCATATTTAGCAACAAGATGGTTCATTCAAGAAGTGAGATATTTTAGCTCTCAAAGATTAGATGTTAAAGATGACCTGTGCAGGGCTGTTTTCAATTAACTAACTTGAGCAAACTCTGAGAATTAAGACAAAGAAGCAAAATAATAATATTTAACATTAACTGACATATATAGTAATGTGATAGGGCTTTCATCTAGGTAATAATTCCCACCTTATCATTTCAGATTTTCATAATGGTAATTACGAACCAATCAATTGTTGAGGCAAAAGCAGCATTTTTAGAAATGCATTCCCAAGTTTAATAATACAGAAAGAAGAGTTTAAAAGCACCAACACATACAAGTGTCTTGAGCTTTTGATGATAAGGAAAAGTAGTCCAGGAAGAAGCCAAAGAAACCAAATTTTTAACACACAAGGCTCCACAAGCTTTTCTTCTACAGCTCTATCGGTAAACAATTCAACGTGTAACCTAAAGCTTTCTTACCTTAAGTCATAAACAAGAGGACATAAAAGATATGGAATTAGTAAGGGAATGAAAGATGGAAATCAACTCATTAACAAGATATCTATGCTGAAAAATAGGTGTCAAAGCGCGCAGCC
>QANZ01020012.1:0-11251 GCA_003254925.1 Chamaecrista fasciculata
ATTTTTAATTTCTTCCGCTGCGCTCCCTCTGTGATTTCCCAACATACCTTTCTTTCGAACATTAAAAGCAAACAAAAAATTCGAATGGACCAAGGAATGCGAGGAAGCTTTCCAAAGGCTAAAGGCGTATCTGGCGTCACCGCCAATCTTGGTAATTCCAGTTAAGGATAAGCCAATCTACGTCTACTTGGCGTCCACGGACGACGCTATCAGTTCGGCCTTGGTACTCGAAGATGGGGAAGAGCAGAAACCCATCTACTTCACAAGCAAAACGCTCACAGGAGCCAAAAAAAGGTATCACCGCCTAGAGAAGCTGACATTTTCATTACTTCACTCAACCAGGAAGCTGAGACACTACTATCAGCAATACCAAATAATCGTCAGAACGGATAGACCCCTCAAGCAAATGATCGAGCAACCAGATATTGCTGGAAGAATGTCAATATGGTCCGTAGAAATCTCAGAGTATGGGATCGCCTACGAGCCGAGAAGGGCCATTAAGGGGCAAGCATTAGCGGACTTCATAGCAGAAATGACCGGACCAGACGACGCCCAAAATTGGACTTGGAACGTGCACATCGATGGCGCCGCGTCAAATTCGCAACGCGGAGCAGGAGTGGTAATGCAAGCCCCATACGGCTCCATCATCGAACAATCAATCGAAATTGAATATTCAATCACCAACAACCAGGCAAAGTACGAGGCGTTGATCGCTGCCCTAAAGTTGGCAGCCAACATAGGCGCCAAAAGATTAGACATCTTCGCGGACTCCCAGTTGGTGGTACAGCAGATGAATGGAGAATACGAGACCAAAGACTCGACCATGGTCCAATACGTCGAAAAAGCAAAAAAAATCATAGAAGGGTCAGAGATAAAGGCCACCTTTAACCACATCCCACGAAGCGAGAACGCCCGAGCCGACGAGCTCGCCAAATTGGCATCTAGGCCAAACAAAGGAGGAAGGAATTTCATCATCAAAACAACCCTGAGGGAGCCCTCGATACTAGAACAAGACATTCTTCCCATGGAAGAAGTCGTCGATTGGAGGACGCCAATATTCAATTACTTGGACAAAGGCTCCCTTCCTTCAGACAAAAACGAGGCAAGAAAAATCGCAAGAAGATCTGGCAGATACTTTGTCAGACAAGGAGCATTGTATAGGAAAAACTTCAGTCACCCAGGAGCCAAGTGTATAGCGGGAGAAGAAGTTACCAGGGTCTTGACTGAAATCCATGAGGGATTGTGTGCAAGCCACCAGGGCCCAATGGCAATGCGAAGAAAAATCCAGAGGGCAGGCTACTACTGGCCCACGCTTCTACAGGACGCAGAAGGCGTTGTGCGCTCATGCGAGAAATGCCAGAAATACGCTAATATGATTCACACACATGCAGCCCCCATGAGCGCCATCACCTCCCCCTGGCCGTTCGACTTATGGGGAATCGACATTGCCGGACCATTCCCAACAGCGGCCTATCAGAAAAAGTTTCTCATAGTCGCCGTTGACTACTTCACGAAGTGGGTAGAAGCCAAGGCGATGGCGTCCATAACCTCGGAAGCCATCGAAAAATTCCTATGGCAGAACGTCATTACCAGATTTGGAGTCCCCAACACTCTAATATCTGACAATGGCGCCCAGTTCACGAGCAAAAAATTCCAAGATTTTTGCAAAGCTTGGAAAATCCATCATAAAACCACTTCGGTAGAACACCCAGCCACGAACGGCCAGGTCGAGTTAGCCAACAGGATCATCATCCAAGGAATTAAAAAAAGACTGGAGTCAGCTAAGGGAAGATGGGTTGATGAGCTCCCCTCAGTCCTATGGTCATACAGGACCACGGAACAAGCTGCTACAAGGGAAACGCCTTTCGCCTTAGCATACGGACATGAAGCAGTCATACCTGCCGAAGTGAACATCCCGACTGAGAGGATAATCAATTATCCAAATACCAATGACGCCAACTCCTGGCTCCATGCCTTGGACAGCTTGGAGGAAAGAAGGGAAGTTCCAGCCATCAAACAAGCTGCCTACAACCAAATGGTTAAAAGATACCATGATTCCAAAATAAAACCCAGAACTCTCAAAACAGGAGATCTGGTGCTCAGAACAGTCGAAAACAACAGAAGGGACCTTAGACATGGAAAACTAGGGCCAAACTGGGAAGGCCCCTACAGAGTCATAGAAGTCCTTCCCGGGAACGCCTTTAGATTGGAAACGCCCGAAGGAAAACCGCATCCGAACGCCTGGAACATGGCGAAGCTCAAGTTTTATTTTCCTTAAACAGGCAAATCTTGTATTAGCTATATAGCATTGACTAAATAAGGCGATGACGCCAACTGTACTCTGCTTTCATATCAATAAAGTATATCTTCTTCACTCCAACAAATAATGAAGTTGGCGTTGCTCGGGGGGACGCCCTCGGAACAGCAGCGAAAAGGCCCTCGAAGGAGCCTTGTGAGTATGGCACTCACTACCATGCGGACCGACCCTCCCTTGGATGACTAGTCAAAACTTAGCGTATGATACGCAAAACGCTCGAAGCGTGCCCATCGCGAGGCAGCACCTTAAGGTGCAAGACAAACAACACAATCGAATCGAAAACACGCAAGTTAAAAACACGCTACAAAGCGGGAGCAATCAAAGTAACTCAAAGTAGGTCAGGCATAAAATAAACATATTGAGGGCGCCAGCGCCCAAGCATTCATAAAGTGGCACAACAGGCCAATTATAATCACAATTCAAAAACGGCGCCTAAGCCGTAACCAAACTGAAAAAATCTATAAATAGGCACGCAGGCCCAAGCAAGTCAACAAAGGCACGCAGGCCTAGGCAGCAGAAGGGGGATCCTCGGTCGTAGTAACGCTCTGAGCTCCCTCGGCGTTCCCATCCGTCTCATTGGCAACGGCGCCGCTTGCACCAACGACCGCATCCGACGAAGGCGCCACACCAGTAGGGGCCGACTCCCCTGGAAGGGGAACCACCATGTTGGGAAACCATGGGAAATCCTCGTCGCCCTGGGACTCATAACCATCCAAATCAAAGTTGTCCGGCATACGAGGCATCCTCACCATGGGATCACTACGGAACGGATCCCGGATAAGCCTCCCTTCTACGACCTTGTTGGGACATATCCCTTCGATGTTGAGGTTGGGGTTACGAAGCCTCAATTGCGCTATGGCATTCTTGAACCCAATGTAATTATAGCGCGATCCCCGCCACTTTACCTGCCGCAGAGCCAAGGAACTTAGGACCTTAAA
The DNA here is from genome assembly GCA_003254925.1 of Chamaecrista fasciculata. Classification (NCBI taxonomy): domain Eukaryota; kingdom Viridiplantae; phylum Streptophyta; class Magnoliopsida; order Fabales; family Fabaceae; genus Chamaecrista; species Chamaecrista fasciculata. Next base: position 3,256 of record QANZ01020012.1, read on the forward strand.
ATTTTCTTTCTCCTGTCGAAGTTCATCCTCCAAGGACGCCATCTTTTCGTTCAGCTGGTTGTTCAAATCAGTGACCTCTTGCAACCGATTTCCCCTTCGGTCGTAATCACCCTGAAGAGACTCTTGGGACGCCTTCGTCACGTTGAGCTCGTCCTTCAGCTCAATGTTCTCTTGACGCGCTCTCCTGGCGTCGTCACGCGCAGCGTCTCGTTCAGACAAGAGATCCTTTCGAGAGACACTGCTAGCTAGCAACCGCATCCCCGTGGCTAGAAGAAACCTAGCCGCTTCCTCAGGCGGGTCCTGAGTGTTTTCCGTGGACGCTCGAGCCAGGTCATCCATTTTCACCGAACCCTCTTCTGACAAGGACTTGGAGAGAAACTCCAGAGCATTGAAGCCAGGCTCCTCTGGAACCGCCAGAATCTGAGGGACTTCCACAGTGGGGCGTTGGCGTTTCTTCGGAGGCTCACCATCCTTGGCGGTAACAGTGCTCTCTTTCCCTTTGGAGGATTGGGATGGAGGTCGGGGAGCCGCCGAAGGCTCCCGGATAACGACGCCCCCAGGCTTCCTCGTAGCAACAGCAGCGATGGCGGCGGCGAATGACGTCTTCTTAGGAGCAGCCACCGCTTTCCCTTTACCTTTGTCGGCTTGACCACGCCGAATCCCTATGACATCAGCTGCATTTGCCTCGAGCACTGAAACAAAACAAAGCAAGTGTTAGGGAAACACGAATATAAAAAAGAACTTATAACGAAAGCAATAGTAACATACGACGCTTAGGGTCAAGAGAGTCTGTGGTGATCAACCGCAGGGCCCCCAAGCGCTCATCCACGGTCAGGTCCCTCCAATTACACTCAAAGGGACCCAGGCGTGGCCTCCTCCAAGACAAAGGGAACATGGCGCGCTCATCTGAAGAGCGAACCCAGAAAGGACGCCTGGACCCAGACCCCTCAATATAGAAGAATTTGTACTGCCACGCCTTCGGATTGCTGACAGCATGATCAAGAATCAAGGGACGCCCAGGGCGCCGATAGTAGGAAATGAACAAGTTATCCACCCACCGTGGATAGAAAAAGAAAAGAAATAATCGCGCCGTCGCGCGCACACCGTCCCTCTTGCATTTGGCGACGAAGCCGAGAAGAATGCGCCAACCATTGGCACTCAACTGAATGGGGGCAATGTTCATGATCACCAACAGATCCAAAACTGCCGGATTAAAAGGCATCTCAATGTCACAACTCCGGAGGACATGCTCGCAAATCAAGAATCCCCTACCATCAGTATAGAGCATATCAGGACCATCCTTCAAATGACTAAGTGTCGAGATCCGACACCCAGAAGACCGCCGGCGGAGCGAATTAACTATCAACTCTTCGTTAAGTTCTTGAAGGAGCTCGTCGTCATGGAGCCAACACCAGAATTCTTTAATGGTATTATTTGTTTGGTCCAGGTGTGGAAGTTGCACTTTCTCGTCAAGATTCTGGCGACGCCAGTCGACGACGGGACGCGCGTTCCTCATCACTTCGGCCCTATCAGGACCACAAGGCATGGTCTCAACAGCGCCTTTAACCCAGGGAACTTTAGCTAGACCCTTATTGGAAGAAAGAAACCAATCGGGGTAAGCCAAGAAATCAACCTCCTCTCCGCAAATGGTCTGCTGGGGGTTACCATCTCCTATAGACGCCCACACAGGGGCTGTAGCTTGGGGCATTGAACGTTCCTCATCCGCTGACGCCTCGTCCGGAGACAACATCTCACGAATTTCTATAGACGTCGAGGAAGAGGAGTCCACGGCGTCACCGCCAACCCTTTCCGTAGGAGAATCGAGCCTTGTCGGCGCTGACGACTCAGCCGCTGACCACCCGGGAACCATCTTGTTTCCAGCAGCTGTGGAAACAGGACCAGTTCAGTACACTTCTCGGAGAATGTACCTCCACCCACCAAACAGAAAAAGGGAGGGGGGAAAACCCTTGGCATATTGCGATTGATCACCAGACCCAAACCAAAAAGAAAAGGCAAAATCTAACAAAAGGCAATAGAAGTTTTTGAAAGAAGAGAACTTACATTTGTCGAAATCCATGAATGAGGATGAATTGGCAGAGACTCACGAAGTAAAGATCAAAGAACTCGACGAACGCTGCGAAGAACACCAGGAGCACAATAGGTAATGTTGACCAAAATCCGAGAACCCAAAAAAGAATGGTGAAAAACGATGACGAATCACTTACCGGACAACAACTTCACGCGGTTTCCGGAAACAACACGCAGCAACAACGGAGCAGTAGGAGGACGAAGGAAGCAAACCCAAGTTGGAAGGCTCGAAAATGCAGAGAAGACACGAAGTAGAAAAAAGTTTGGAAACCAAAAGTGACGAAATGAGGGGGAGGAAGAGGAGAAATGGCGGTTTTTCCAAACTTTTCACGAAAATCGAAGCGTTGCATTAAATGCGCCCCCCTCGGTTCACGATTTGCCATCATGGTGGAGGATAAGCGAATCGCGCGTAGACACGTGGCCACGATAACCCTGACGCACAGACTCGAAGCGACAGCTATACGTCAGCAAGGAATATGAAAAGACAAGGTTAGGTGGCGTCGACAACGGTCGAAGCCTCTTGAATTGGCGTCGACACAATCAACGCCCCACCAGCTGAAGCGCAGTATTTGGCGCTGATGCCCAGAACTCCCCAACAATCACAGAAAGAATAATACTCAAGCCCTTAAGGGGTACCCACGGCGTCAACGCCAGCAAGCAGCATGAAGGCGACAACGCCCTTGGTAGGGACTCCACTGATGGGGACAGAGCTTCACTCCTTTTGTTGGGACTAGTGATAATAGGCCTAATAAATTGAGGGCTCTAAGGACTCGGATTAGTGGCGGTCAAGGCCCACTTAGGGGAATTACTTGATCAAGGACGCCGAAGGGTCCTACACTAGCCAAGAACGCCATAACCGGCCCAACAACCTTAAAGGTCAAAGGACTTGGATCGTCGGCGCCCAAAGCCCGATAAAGGGATCACCCCATCGTGGGCGCCGAAATTATCCTACGTCAGGCAAGAACGCCAACATCTAGGCGTCAACGAAGAAGACGTACAAGAGAACGTCTCCACGTCAATCAGGAGTCAAATAGAAGTTAGGGGGCATACGTCTCTCTCACTACATACGTCTTTAGCACAATCTTAACTGCCAAATCAGTTAAGATTACGATCAGTTAAGGTTTCCCTTAACATCTATGTCAGGTCAGCCGAATTAGTTAAGATCACGATCAGATATGGAGCCAAATCCGGATCCTATCAGATTATCCTCAACCAGTATAAAAGGGAAGTCCTAAACACTGAAAAAAGGTACGCACTATTGCTATTTTACACACATCATTGCTCTCAAGCTTTTACTGACTTAAGCATCGGAGGTGAATCGCAGGGAAACCCCTGTGCATTCATTAACTTGCAGGCGACTTTTGACCCAGAGTTGCCTCATCGAACCAGGTAATGCCCTCCGACCAAAACCAGGTTCATCAAGGGTCGTCGTCGTTGATCATATGATGAATGGTTACTGACTTACTGTTCAATACTGGTTGTTTGCTTTCCTTCGGCTTTTGGTTCTTATTGTTGTGCCATCATCTTAAACCTCCTATTTTGCTCTTATTCTCTTTGCCAGGGTTTGTTTTCGGCATTTTCTTGTGTTTCTTTTATTTTGTTTTTTAGACGGTAAATATACTGACGATATACTAATGTGAAGTTATAAATGTATATATAATTGTGAGGATCTCACCTTGAAAGAGTAAGTGATGGACGAGTGGGCTCTTCTGGATATATATATATATATATATATATTGATTGATATATGATGCCTGATGAATTAGGATTTGGCCGAAGGTCATTTCCCGGTTCATAACAAGATTTTCCTGCAAGATAATGAACCACAGGGGGTCTCCCCTGTGATTCACCTCCGAAGCTCAAGTTAGTAATTGGGTAATAAGAGAGGAGAATATGAGATAACGTGAGTAGCGTACCTTCTCTTAGGGTTATCATCTTGTATTTATAGGCTCATTGGGGAGAATCCACTTTAGGAAACTCCTTTGATTGTAGGAGAGATATCTTCCGTGATATGGGAGGTGAATCATAATCTTTCTTATTTCATGTAGGAAGATGGGGTGAATCATAATCTTTCCTATTTCATGTAGAAAGATATTATTTTGCCAATTAAGGATAATTAAACAACTATTTCCTGATTGCGGTGTATCTTTGACAGATACCTTGATTGTGATTAATATCATATCATATCATCTTTATGAGCAAATACGCTGACGTGGCGTCCTACCAAAGGGCGTTGTCCTAAAGCCTGTTATCACTAGTCCCTTTGAAAAGAAGTGAATATGTCCCCACGAGATGTGTCCCCACGAGTGGGTGACGGATACAAATTTTTCGTTGGTTTGTTTCGGGGCGCTTTGTTTTTCCATTCCTGGTGCTTAGGTGATTATCTTGATCTGGATTGATTCAAGATGGGCTTTGCACTGCCTGTGCTGCTTTTCTACTTAGGCGCTCACGCGCCTTGATCTCCTTGGCGGTGTCGTGCCCTTTGGGCGTCCTTGCTTGCCCAAGGGCTTCCTGGCCCGATTATGTATTGGGCTTGGGGTAACCCTGTCATTTGGACATAGTTAATTATTGGGGCTATTATCACTAGTCCCTTCGAAAGAAGTGAGATTTTGTCCCCACCAGGGGAGTCCCGCTTAACGGCATTGTCGTTCGCTTATTATTTCTTAATGGCACCATTGGCGTCCTTGTTTGCTTTACGTTCCGTTTGGAGGATTTTCACGTTCCTAGTCTCATGGTTTGTGGCGTCCATGATTTTGGCGCGTTTGCTGAGGGAGTTTGAGACTTAGTTTCCCTTTGAATCTCTTGAAGACCTTGGCGGTCTTTGTGTTAGGTCATCATGCTTTCCATGAAGTTGTTGGGACCTAATTGTGAGGACGATGGCCCGTAGTCGTGGGTAACGACGTCATGCCTTCCACGAGGGTGCTGGGACCCAATTTTGATGTTCGATACATGCGCATGTTTTGTGGCTAGCCTCCCAGGGGATAATGTCCGCTTGGGGTGTGGGTGTCATACCCACTGTACGTCAGGGCGTCCCTCTTGAGCGATTTTTGCCTCATTGGGCTTCGGTTATGGACCGGTTGGGCGTTAGGGCCCTTGCTGCTTGGCGGCTTTATGCTTGAGATGGCATCAAGGCCTTGTTTTTCTTTGTAATTGTAGATTTGTGCCTAATTAGGCTCCAATTATGGACCGATGTGTGTCAGGCGCCTGATGAGGTGTGACTTTTGTTTTCCTTAAGGTGGATGCGAATTTTTTTGCGTTGATTCCCTTGTCTATAATTTATATGAGGCTTTGTTGCCGATTTTGGCTAGACATCTGTCTAATATAATTCAAGTATAAACTATTAGTTTAAAGATAAATGAATCCAGTAAAAGAATTGAGACTAATAATGAATGCTTGCAACAAGACACTTTTACATCATTGTTTATTTAGAGTATACCACTCTCTCCTTCCCATGAAATTCTCCAAGTTGATGATGGTAGATTGCAAGAATCTTGACTCAAACGCTAGCAAATGGGCCCCCCCCCCATATTTCTACATTTAGAGAGCTTTAGTAAATGGCCATCAAGAGCATAATCTTCCTTGAAATGGTATCCCTGGGCATGGTGGGCGACTGCCACGTGTTCGATCTTTCATGTGCAATCTTGTGAGGCTTTATTGCCTCACTCTATTGAATTTGTGTAAAGTTCAAAACGAGGCTAAACTGTCAATTTTGATCAAATGTGGAAAAAGCATCAAATTAATTAAATTGCTCAGGAATCTTATGGTGGCACCCATATTCATAGCGGCGTCTCGCGTACTGCGGTGCTCAAGCTCACAGCGATGCCCACACTTACGGCGATGTCAGTGTAAGGATTTCCAAATGCTGAGAAGTGCCTGATTAAGTTCTTAAATAGAGAAAAATGGTGAGTCATCACGTGATCCCAATGTCAGGTCAACGCTTGTTAGCATATATGGGAAAGACTAAAACGATATTGTCTAGCTATACCTTGCCTTTCGAAAAATAGTACTAAAATCAAGCATTCGATGTGTATTATTATTCAAACATGTCCAATCCACATGAAATTGAGCCAAGGACCAAAAAGGATTTAACATATCCATTGAGAAATCTAGGAATGAAAGTACCATGATACCTTGCAGTAATGGTGGTATAATGAATTTGAAGCAAAATCCTTGCTCTTAGTGTAGTCCTTATCAAGGCTACTCATGTCCTTATGAAATGCAATTCAGATACTCTTGAGGCATAGGTAAGGCGTTAGAAACAACATTGTAAAAGTTGTGCTTAGTAAATTAGAGATGACTTTAATCAAATTCGACTAGCATTACTGTAGCAGTGAAAGTATATATGCAATAGTAAATTAATAGATGCAATCTTCCTCGAGCTGAAGTGAAAAATAAGAGATATATCCATTTTAGGAAATGCGCCCTGCGAGAGAATTCCATAATTTTGCCATGTCATCTATGAATGACCAATAACATCTAGCCACAAAGGCACGAAACGATGGTGTATACATTAGCAATCAATCCACAAAGGTTTAAAAGGGAAACCAATAACATCTTCCGCCATGATGACAATTAATCTTAAATATCAATGTAAAAGCCGGAACAATACTCTCCATGAATGAAATCAAGCTATCTATTTTTGCACATATCAACATTTGATCAGGTCTCAACATATTGTCAAAAGGTAATTTTTATCTACCACAAAACAATAGTCAACATGTTCTTCCAAAAGCAATATCTAAATTACTATGTATTCCTATTTTTCCTAAGATGTTTTAGCATGTCAAAAGTGACAAAAGTGTATTAATATTATTTATTCCTCTTGCAATTGGAATTTTGAAAAAATGATTGACTCAAAATAAAAATCAGGAGCACAGGGAATGGAGAATGAAAACTATATAGTGTTGAGCGGCATCCTTATGTGGAGCCCCCAATCCATAAATCAAACAAAGCATTTCTCAAGCCATAATTGTATAAAACTAACTGGTTGTCTAGGGTAAATGCTAAAGTTGTGGGTATATCACATATATACCAAGTAGGTATTTGTCACACATTCCAAGCACATGAAGATATATAAGCATTATTAAGTCAATATTTCGTATCATAGGAAGTAAATAGCTTCCCTTCAAAATTCACAGTCAAGATAACTCTATCAGCAAATTACCTGCGTAAGTTACCATTTTAAGGACTCGTGTCCCTTTTGTTGACATATAACTGGTTGTCTTTAGCTGGTTTCGCATATGGCTAAATGAGCATGCCTATATGGATCCATGAAACTTGAAGAAGTTTTTGGCAAGTCTGTGTGAGAAGGTGGCTTCACAGAAGAAGTAGCAACGCTTTGAGAAGGTGTCTACGACCTTGCTTGGGGCCATGAGTTCATTCCCAATATGGTTTTGCTATTGATAATTCTGAAGAGTGATGTGCTTCCGACAAAAGGTGCCACTCAAGCACAGCTTTGACACTCCTCCTGCTACTAGGAATCAAATCAGATTGCAAATTAGGGTGTGTTTGGGAATGGGTTATAAACCCAATACAAACTCATTATCTCCATTTTCAATACATAACTTGATTTACAGTGCAACACGGCTGTTTGTTTTTCAATTACAAACTCATTACAAAAATATTATTTCATTACAACATCATTTCATTACATTTTTCATACCCAATTACTAACATACCCCTACTCAAATACCTATAAGTACCTATACTTTAATACAAATATAAAAAAGTTATTTGGCAAAATGGTAAATTTCAATACCCTCATTTATTACACTTACAACTTTCTCTCTATATTCATCATTTCTTACTATTTTTTTTCTTTTTCTTACTCATACCCCCTCTCTCTCTCACACACACATATATATATATATATATATTTTATAATCATAATATATTTATACATATTATA
>QANZ01020012.1:13979-28034 GCA_003254925.1 Chamaecrista fasciculata
GGTAATATTTTTTTAGGGACAAAATACAAAATGGCCCACGTGTATGTACAGGCTTGAATCATTGGATTCAAAAATAAAGGGTTAAATGGTTAAATTGGTCTTAATTGTTTGCCCTAATGTTCATTTTGGTCCACCATTAATCATTTTGCTAACATTTAGAACCAATTTTAACATTTATTAAAATAATGGACCAAAATGAATATTAGGCCATACATTTAGGACCAAAATGAACCTTTCACCACACATTTTATTAGAATTTAGTGTTGTTTTCTAATTTGCTATTTGGTCCTCAAACTATTATTTGTTATTTTTTTGTCGTTCAATTTCATATAGACCCCATTATTAATGATTGGGGTTTTCTACAAGGCCCCAGTTATCTTTTACACATGTTAGAGATTGATTAATTGGAACAGTTCGAATTTTTGGACCAAATTGTATGTCAAAAAATAATTCCAATATTATTTTCATTTTGACCCATAGTCTCATCCACTTGGATTTGGATTGACCCCTAACCCTCAATCCAAAATTTTCTCATCCTCACAATTTCCAATACCATATCACACTTCCCAATATCATCTCATCTCAATATTATTTCAATCAAAATACAACCAAACACCTATCATCTCATCTCATCCCATCTCATTATCTCAATCTCATCTCATTATTTCCTACCATTTCTACCCCTATACAAATTACAAAAATCCATCAACTTTTTTCTACCAACCACAATCATTACATACCCTTTTATATAATTTCACACCCTATTTAACATCATTATCACTAAAATCACCCAAACACCAATACATCATCTCATCTCATCCAATTAAAAAATAATCTCATCCCATCCATTTGGATGAGATTGGATGAGATTGGATTAGAATTGAAAGTCTCCCAAACAGACCCTAAAGCATATGACATTGAAACTTTTCAATTTCCTTATTTAGTTCCGGCATCAAAATCAACCCGTTGTGGGCATATTCAAGGTTCATCCATCTAGTTGACCATGTACAACAGACAAACATGTAAGTATGTATATAACTTTATCAAAGTTCTCGCAGTCATTGTGTCAAACACTTCATGTGTCTTCTGGTTCAAACCATGATTGGTAACTTTGTTCAAGCTATGACAGTAATTTTAAAGCAAGTGCAAGCATATAGAGTCCCAGGAATTCTTAGTATGAAGAAATATGATTTAATCATAATGATATAAGCAGTAAGCACAAGGGTGGGTCACTTTTTAGATTAATTGAAATCTATGATTATAAAAGGCAAACAGAAAATTCGTAATCATAGAAATGTTTAGAAGTTGAACTTATCTGGTAAAACCATGCTCGCAGCAGCTCCTATATTAACATCGGCGTCCGCGCTCCCATCGGCGCCTACGTTTACGGCGGTGGCGCCCGTGCCGTTAGTGGCACCTAATTTAATATAAACTTGTACTCTGATTGGTCAGCATCGCCAACCGGTAATATGAGACCTTTAATAAGGTGTTTGTACATAGCCATTATTTGAGCATAATATTTTGTAATAAAATACACTTTGAGCGGTATGTGTATTACAAAGGGAGTTGAATTTCATTCCAGAAATCATAGTATATGTAACCATAAAGAATCTTTATTCCTTGTCATGTCTCTGTGAACAAACATGTAAGAACCAACGAGATAATATAAGAAGATAATAGAGAGATAAAGTCTCGGGTTGGTACTCTCAGGATGAAAATACCGCTTGCTTATCCAGCTTGAGTTGTGAATTTTCCTCACTAAATCCTGCATCACTTTATTTCAATAAAAGTTCCCTTCCAAGATAGAGGCGGTTAAGCACATGTAATAATGTGTACTGAGTAAAAAAGGGATATGTGGTCAAGCTAATCAAACAACAAATTGGACTTTGCATAAAGAAACAATTAGACTTGGTTTCACAATAGCACACTTAAACACAAGTTGTAGGACCATTGGAAAGCATGAAATCCTGGATTCTTTCAACTATGTCAAATGAAGATGAATCTAACATTCTGGCTAGTTATGAACTACACATCTTAAACATAGTAAGCATACTATACAACAAACATAGCGAGCATGTCTGTAATTTTATCCAAAAATTGTGCCACCCACATTTTGTCATTTAAAGGGCATGCTAATTATCAGTTTTTTAAAGAAAACAGGATGGTGTAAATCCTTCAAAGTATGCAGCATATGAGCACACACACCAACGAATATAGAATCCAATGCCCAAATATATGCATGGTGTACATGAGCACACACACCAACGAATATATGCTTGCCCAAAGGTACTAGCATTTTGAACCCATAAGACTGGCATCAAGTCAAGTAAGCACGCACAAGTAAATAAAAGCACACACCAAAATCAAAGTTCCATATTAAGGGTCAAAGGCCTCGACAACATGTTAGCTCGTCCGGTCAGATTGTTAAATTCCGGACTCATGCTCGGTCGAATTGTTAGCTCCGCTCGGTCAGATTGTTAAATTCCAGACTCACGCTTGGTTGGATTGTGGAGTTCGAACTCCCTCCAACGCTCGTTCCATCGGACTGGGTTTCAATCGAAAGCCATTTGCGGTTTCTCAAACCCGCTTCCTCGCCGGTTGGCGACTTCGCTAGCGGCGCCTCCGGGATGCTCTGTTGCTGCTGTGTCTCATCAGCAACCAGACCTGCTTGCACCGGGATAACGAGGGAGGCGTCGCCTGCCTCAATCAACCTGTGCGATGGGTTTTGGGGTTTTCTCCCGAAAAAGGCCCCCTTTTTTTTCGTTGTTCTTTCAATTTTTTTTTATAATAATAATAATGATAATAATAAATAAATAAATAATCATGGCAAAGGGCCTATGAACTTGAGAGTTATTATTTGCTCCTTGTATCAGACAATTTCTCGTCTTTTCGTCGCTCAAAATTTTTAGAGGAACAAAACTTTTGATTTGTTCTCCACACTCGGCGCCAGTGATGAATTAGGATTTGGCCGAAGGTCGTTTCCCAGTTCATAGCAAGATTTTCCTGCAAGATAATGAACCACATGGGGTCTCCACTGTGATTCGCCTCCGAAGCTCAAGTTAGTATTTGGGTAATAAGAGAGGAGAATATGAGATAGCGTGAGTAGCATACCTTCTCTTAGGGTTATCATCTTGTATTTGTAGCAACGAGGAGCCTCCATGTTTTGGTTTGCAGTTATATATGTGGTATTTTGTGTTTTTCTTGTCTTTTTTAATCAATTTATATCATGTATATTGTCTCTTCACATGCAAAATTCAATTTGCAAAAGAAAGAACTTGCAAATTCAATTTTCTTTTCTTTTTTAATCAATTTCTTTTTTCTTGCATTGCTTCATATGATGAGAACTTGCAAGAAAGAAATGAGGGTGAGAGTAAGTAACTTGTTATTGTTTATTTACTAAGTACCTTTCATAAACATTTAATATTTAAATTACTACGTGTTACTCAAAGATATTATATAAATATAATCAAATATAAAAATTTTTAAAAATAAAAAACTCAATATATTAATATTCTTATGATACAATATAAAAATAGTACAAATATCACAATTTAAATTACGCCAAAGTCTTGTTTTGGTTCTTTATGTTTGCTCAAGGTTCTGTTTTGGTCTCTCAATTTTTTTTGTTCCATTTTAGTCCCTCATATTTGCTCAAGGTTCCGTTTTGGCCCCTCAATTTTTTTTTGTTCCATTTTGGTCCCTCATGTTAGCTCAAAGTTATGTTTTAGTCCTTCAAATTTCCAAAAAATTTCACCATTGACGGAACATTAAACAAACATTAAGAACCAAAATAATACTTTGGCTTTTAAATTATATAAATACAAAGATATCTTAAATATATGATAAATACATAAAGTGTGCAACGCACGCTATGTCAACTAGTATTATAAAATATGTAGGAGACAATTTCTCCCTAATGAGGTGGCTCATGAAATTATGTCGTCTTTATGCTCATGAGGATGCGCCTAGCTAGTTGAAAGGTAGAGAGATTATCCCACTAATGTGAAAGATGCATTGTTTGATGAATTTAAGGAGATATTTAATCGAATTGTTCATATATGTTTCTAAAATATAAGAGACTATAATATTTCTTTCCATTGTTATTGTAAGCAAAACATTATTTATAATCAGAATATATTGGAAGCATAACTAGAGATGTTTGGAATAATATGTGCTCGATCACATCCCATACATGTTTAAAAAGGCACAAACAAAAGCCTTAGATATTGTAAATTGAACCAATTTGGCTTATGCAAAGGGCCATGGGTCGAAGGGGATAAGAATTGAAGTATGAAATGAATTAGTAGATATTTGGTTCACCTTTTAATAGTAGTAGAGGAAGTCTGAAGTAGCCAAGAAGAATAAAGTTGTAGTGCCAAATGTGAATTAGTAGATATTTGGTTCAAATTTTAAGTGTCCCTTCTGTGTCAGTCGGACCTGACACAACATAAAAATTAAAAAAAAATAATAATAATCACCCGGTGCCACGTGGCACCGGGTGATTGGTCCAGTTGTATTGGGACACTCGGACCACATCCGAGTGTCCCATATATCTAAGTAGTTTTTTTTTTTGGTAAAAATCTAAATACTTTGTTTTTATATATTATTTAAGAAAAAAAAAACCATTTTGAGATGCTACATCATTTTTTACATATTTGTTTGTTAATCTTGTCACAATATCATAGTTTTAGAAATTAGATTAGAAGACTTAAAAATAAGATTTGTGAGCTTAGTACTTAAGATAAGTTTCTAAACAATTTAATAGGTTATATTAAAGAAATTTAGTTAAAAAAATATAAAAATTACAAACTTGGCATTTTAGAATTATAAAAGTCATATTTTGAATTCAAATAATTTTTTGGGAGTGCCTTAAGGGCTATGGTTACATGTAGGGAATGGGTAACCTCAGCATATGTTAGGGGATAATAAAGTTAAAAAATTTGTGGATGTTGTCTTAGATTCCATGTTTTGGAAAGATTGTGCTAAAATTGTGGAACCTCAGCATATGTCGTGGAGAAGTTCCGCACAATAATGAAGATATGGAACAGAAGATGACTGATGAGATGATAATCTTTTTTTTTTTCTAATGAGATGATAATCTTTAGAGAGGCAAAAGGAGATTTTGACAGAAGATTATTAACAATCGTCACACAATGATGTCAGGTAATAATGTAATATCCTTCACTTATATTGTTTTGATGATTGTAATATATAATAATGAATCTAGTTATGAATTTTCAAAATATATTATTTGAGATACATATGTGATATTTTGTAATTTGTAGATGCTTGGTGGAAATGCTATGGATCTTGTGCACCACTTTTAAAGAAACTTGCAATTCAAGTTTTAAGCCAAACCTGTAGCTCTTCTGGTTTTGAGAGAAATTGAAATGTGTTTCAGCATATTCACTCAAAGAAGAGAAACAAACTAGAGCACGAAAGGCTCAATAATCTTGTTTTTGTACATTATAATCGAAGGCTACAAAAAAGGTGTTCTCTATAATTTTATATTGTTTTTCATAAATTTTAATTACATAGATAAATTATATGTATAAACTATTATTGATAACTTGCAAGAATCAATCAAGAAATAAGACTTATGATCCAATAAACTTTGAAAACTTTGAAGAAAATGTTGATTAGATTTTAGAGTATGAACCACTAAGTTTAACTGTGGAGGAATTAGATTTGGAGCTTGTACCACTAAAGAAAATGAACATCATCCTTATATTGGTTTGTAACTTTATATTTATACTTGTTACATGAACTATTATAGTTATTTAAGTTAAATAAAAAATATAACTTGTTAATTTTTTGCAGAGTTAAATTTGGATAAGCTTGACGATGATGATGGTGGTGATGTTGATCATGAGAATTAGGATCAGCGGTTATATATAGATTATGACCTATATATTTGCATTATTTAGGACTTATTCAATTATTTGTCATCTTGAAGACTTGAAGTTGTTATTTTTTAGTACTTTTGACTTGATTTTGCTTATTTTAATACTTGAAATTAGAAACTTGGAGATTAGAGAATGTGTTGAAGTTGCTATATAAGTATTTTTAATCTTGAATTTGTTATTTAAGTACTTTAAATTTAGAAATTAAAAGTATTGTTTGATATTTTGATACATATATATATATATATTTAATATGACCGGGCTAACTATTGACCCGATTGACCCGACAGTTGAATCAGTGACCCGTGACCCGATCCTTCAACAGGGTCAATGTTCGGTCCGGTTACTGAAAAATTGCATAAAATAACTAAAAAACATTTTTATGTAAATATAATTAATTAAACTTAAATAATTATATATATAATATTAAATTGAATATAAATATACAAATTAAAGAAGTAATAGGTATTAGCGATTGATCAAGCTAATTTATACCATGTTATTTAGAGGTCTTAAGCAATGTTTTGTGATGCTTTATAACCTAATTTCGGTATTTTAGGCTTCTAGACATGTTATTTGAAGAATTCAATCACAATTGCATTTTGGTCATTTTATCAGTTTTAAGTGTAACTCTCTTGTGTTTTAAGTGTTTAATTATATTTTCAGGTTTTACATGTTTATTTTGATACAATTGTAAGTTTTGAGAAGTCAAAGACCCAAGGGAACAAGTGGAAGAAGGCCCGAAATGAAGCGGAGCAAGTTGGGACTGAAATGTACTGATATAGAGATTTGAGTTGTCATTGAGTTGGAAAGCTCAATTGTAACCATTTTTAATTAAACTATTATTATAATTCTATAAATATTAAATAAAATATGAAAGATGACTAAATGAATTATCAATAAATAATATTATTAATACATAGGTGTCCATAAATTAAATAGTTTATCAACTAGACTTCTAATGTCAAAACTCTCATAATAGTATTAGATCCTAAACGTGATTGATTGACTTCTAAGCAAGATTCATCATCTTCGCCACCTGGATACATCATGAAATACAATGTGAGAATTTTCATTTTCAGTAGGAAAAGAAACAAGTTAAAAACAATTTAAATGATGCTTCCGGCTATATAAGTTATAAAATAATAATAAATAATAATAATAATAATAATAATAATAATAATAATAATAATTCAATCAAAACATAAATTTCAAGTTTAAATACATAAACTCATCTTTAACATTTACATGTACTTTATGGTCATGACTTCTCTTGCCGTATAATCCCATGGTTGGTGGCTTTTCTTACTCACCCTGCTGGCTTTCCTCATTCACCGTCTTTGTATATACCAGGGCGTCCCCTGACTGGATCCAAACAGACAAACTATTATTGAGATCACTTGGTTGCTTTTGTCACTCACTAAGGATCATCTCTCTCAAGATCACTTCTCTATACAGAGAATCATATCTCCATAACATCTTGAGATTGCCTCCCTTATTGAGGATCATTTTTCCATAATTCATGTTATTGAGTTTGAGATAATAAAATACATATAAGATAAAATACAAGCAAACTTATCCAAAATTAAAGAAAGAGATGAATCCTTAACCTACCTAATTCTTACAAAATATCATATTTGTTCTCATTTATTTTCGAGTCTCTCAATCTTGTGGTCTCTCTCTTCTCTCTTTTACGGCCTTTCTCTCTTTCTCTGTTTTCTCTCGGCCTCCCTCTCTCATTCTTAAAATTCTCGTTGCCTTTTATTTATCAATTGGTGACTATTTATAGGAGAGATTAGAGTCTCATTTAAGCCTCTTTTCGTTGCCTTCATTTGCAAGATGCTTAGTTTATCTACTTGATGGCCAAGTAGGTTTGGCCCTCCATTCAAGGTTCTTCTCTCGGTTTTTTTTTAACTTAATGACTATAAGTTGAAAACGTGGCCTCTTCCATCCATATTTATATATATATACACAATACATATTATTAATTTTAATTATAATATACAATATATATATTATATAATTTAATTAATAAATATTTTATTTGTTTTAGTTTATTTATTTGAATATATGGGATGTTACATTAGTGACAGCTCAAATTTAAAAAAATGATGTTCCATATCTCTACGTCCCAATTTGATTTTCCACTCATTTGACTCGAAAAAACATCCTTAGGACTCGAAATTAATCTCTCAAACAACCCAATTAGTCCAAAAACATATATCCACCAGAAACCTTCATTTTCACATATCATATACTCATTCCTTCTCCAACTCGCCCCATCACCATTCATCTCCACCTCCATCTACCTCATTTCATGGTTGTTTCTGACGTTTAGAGGCTCGTTTCCGGTGCTCCTCCATCGATGATCGGTTAGACAGCACGCTTGGAGGATAGACAATGAGGCTTGAGCACTATAGTTTCGACTTCTAGAGAGTTTTCTACTTTTTAGTCCTTCTATTAAGAGTTCTACTGATGTTGTAGAACATTGTTGGATTCTCTAATGTTGAATGATATTTAGGTTAAGTTCTTGAACTTGGATCATTGTATGTCACAGTTTGATTCATTAATCGATACTCTTCGTTATTAAGTTCTATCGTGTTATTGTTGATTGTTTTATAATCTTGGTTGATGATTGTATAAATTGTCAATTGAACTAGCTCTAGGAACTAATTTCATTATTTTGATGATTGATTGGTTATTTAGGATT
This sequence comes from Chamaecrista fasciculata, assembly GCA_003254925.1. Lineage (NCBI taxonomy): Eukaryota > Viridiplantae > Streptophyta > Magnoliopsida > Fabales > Fabaceae > Chamaecrista > Chamaecrista fasciculata. The sequence continues at coordinate 22,593 of QANZ01020012.1, forward strand.
GGTTGGTTACTTGTTGAAGAATTAATTAATTGAGTTAATTAATCATCTCTATGAGTTTTCATAGTAGCATCAATTTGGTCCCTGTGTGTGAATTCCCTATGATTTTTGTAATGCAATGATAGTCGAGTTGGTCCATAACTCCAAGTACTTCAACAATTTTTTCATCATTTAAAAGTTTTCTCTCACATTCAGTTTAGTCCATAAGTAGTGATTTTCATTTTTTTTTTTTTTGAATAAACTCACATTTTACTGGCATTTCTTTAGTTTGTTTATAGCCAAATCAATCTTGTTTTGTGCCTTGAATCACTGGTACTCCATATAAACGGAGTCCTTGAGAAATTCGACCTGGAGAGTTCCATTATATTACATTCTTAGCTGGGGTTTTTTTGTGCTTTATGACAGGTGCGATCAATTAGATATTGGATTCCTTAACTATATATCATTTTATTTCGTTACTAATATAGGGTATCCAAGGGCAATATCCGTATCTGCTCAGTATCCAAAAAGTATTTAATTTTTACTATCCATACCTTATTGAGTAAACTCCCAAATTGGTCCCTGGATTATTGGGTCGCTGACAGATTGGTCCCTAATTTATGGAAATTGACAAATAGGTCCCCGAATGTTATTGTTAGTCAAATTGGTCCTTCCTTAAAGTTGCCGTTAGCCAAGATGATGACGTGTCCGTTAACTGCTGACGTGGCAAGTTAAGTGCCACGTCAGTAGTTGGAAAACTGAAAAAAAAAAGCCAACTGTGCGTGCCATTAATAATAAAAAAAATATTTCATTCAAAATTCAAATAGGTCCCTGAGTTATATTTTTATCTCATTATTCTCAGTTTCCCCTCTTTTTCATCATCTTCATTCATTTTAGTCCCAAACCCTCAAAATAAAATTGTAAAATTGTAAACTCTTCCAAACATTCCAGTTTAGTCCTTAAAAGTATTAAAAACACTAAAACCTAAACCCCAAACCCCAAACCCTAAACCCTAAAATCCTAAACCCTAAAACCCTAAAACCTAAACCCTAAACCCTAAAATCCTAAAATTGTAAAGTATCCAAAAATTCTTCTAAACATTTCAATTTAGTCCTTAAACTCTAAAACCTCAAACCCTAGAACCCCAAACCCCAAACCCAAAACTCTAAAACCCCAAACCCTAAACCCTAAAATCCCAAATCCCAAACCCTAAAATCCCAAACCCCAAATCCTAAAACCTTAAACCCTAAATTCTGAAACCCCAAACCCCAAACCCTAAAATTCCAAACCCCAAACCCGATTCTAAACCCCAAAACCCTAAAACCCAAAACCCCAAACCCTAGGTTCAGGGTTTTAGGTTTTAGGGTTTGGGGTTCTAGGTTCAGGGTTTGGGATTTTAGGGTTTGGGGTTTGAGTTTGGGGTTTGGGGTTTAGAGTTTGAGTTTAAGGTATGGGATTTTAGGGTTTGGGTTTGGGGTTGTAGAGTTTAGGGTTTAAGGTTTTAGGATTTGGGGTTTGGGGTTTGGAATTTTAGGGTTTGGCGTTTTAGAATTTAGGGTTTAATGTTTTAGGATTTGGGGTTTGGGATTTTAGGGTTTGGGGTTTGGGATTTTAGGGTTTAGGGTTTGGGGTTTTAGAGTTTTGGGTTTGGGGTTCTAGGGTTTGAGGTTTTAGAGTTTAAGGACTAAATTGAAATGTTTAGAAGAATTTTGGGACACTTTACAATTTTAGGATTTTAGGGTTTTAGGGGGGTTTAGGATTTTAGGGTTTAGGGTTTAGGGTTTGGGGTTTAGGGTTTAGGTTTTAGGGTTTAGGGTTTAGGGTTTGGGGTTTAGGTTTTAGGGTTTTTAATACTTTTAATGACTAAACTGGAATGTTTGGAAGAGTTTTGGGATACTTTACAATTTTCTTTTGAGGATTTGGGACTAAAATGAATGAAGATGGTGAAAAAGAGCGGAAATTGAGAATAATGAGATAAAAATATAACTCAGGGACCTATTTGAATTTTGAATGAAATATTTTATTATTATTATTAATGCTGATGTGGCACGCACAGTTGCGAATTTTTTTTTTTTCAGTTTTCCCACTGCTGACGTGACACTTAACGTGCTACGTCAGCAGTTAACGGACACGTCATTGTCTTGGCTAACGACAACTTAACGGAAGGACCAATTTGACTAACGTTAATAAAATTCGGGGACCTATTTGTCAATTTCCATAAATCAGGGACCAATCTATCAGCGACCCAATAATCCAGGGACCAATTTGGGAGTTTACTCATACCTTATTCAATATTTGGCATCTAACAGATACTGATAGCTTTTCGGACAGATATGGAGGGGTACCCTAAGGGTCAGCTTGTTTAAATAATCTGTCAAATTATGATATGATTTTAGCCCAAAATCTGAAATAATCTTGTTTGTTTTAGATTAAATTATAATCTGATTATAATCTATTAACATACATATAATTACCTATACTTCAATATATATTCAAATATATCCAAAGGGCATTTTGGTCATTTTATATCACTACTCATTTATTACACTTACAACAATCTCTCTCCATCACATCACTTTTCACTAATTCTCTTTAATTTTTTTTCTAAATTATTATAATTAACTTTTTATTTTTAATTATTTTTTATATTTAGTAAAATAATAATAATTTTTTTATTTAAATATTAATTAATATTATATTTTTATTATTAAAAATAATTTCTATCCCTCTTATTTAAAAAATTAACTAATAAATTCAACCAAAATATTTAAAAAGGTCAAAGGCTCATTTTGGTCCTAAATGTATCCCCTAATGTTCATTTTGGTTCATTATGTTTCAAAATGTTCAAATTGGTCCTAAATATTTGCAAAATGATTCATTTTGGTCCTAAATATTAGTAAAATGTTTCATTTTGATCCCAAACTATTGAATTTGGTCATATTTCTCTCGTTTTTCATTTCAAATTCAAAGGACTTGTTAAGAGGAACTGATAGCTCTGAATTCGTCGCATTCGAATTTGAAACGAGAGAGATATGATCAGTTTTGCTTGTTTGACCATGAAACGAGCGATCTACTTTCAGGACTGATTTGACCTCGTTTGCTAACGGCCCCAATTGGATAGAGAAAGTACTCTTCGAGAACAATACGTAGCTCTAAACTCGTCACATTTGAACTTGAAACAAGTCATATTCAATAGTTTAGGACCAAAATGAATCATTTTACAAACATTTAGGATCGATTTAAACATTTTAAAACATAATGGACCAAAATGAACATTAAGGTATAAATTTAGGACCAAAATGACCATTTAACCTATTTAAAAATTTGATTTTAAATAACGATTTATCACTATTTTGGAACAACTCACTATGTTTTCAACTTTTGTTTTCTCTACTAGGGATTGATGTGTTAACTCGGTAAAAATTAGATGGATTAAAAGACAATTTTTTTGTCTAAAATTTATTTTGACGAAATTAAATAATTATAGTCGTAATATAAAGAGAGAAGTAAATGGACAATGACTATTATTTTAACCTAGGGACCAAATTGTTCACGATTTTAACATCAAATGAACCAATCAACTCGTATTTTTTTAAGCGGCTGATTTGTTTAGTCAATACAGAATGAAGGACCAAAAAGTAAGTGTCATCATAGAAAATTATTTGGGCAATATACGATAATTGTAATTATAGTATGTATAGTTATCAAGTGGAATAATCTATCAAAATAATCTAGAAAAAAGCTCCAAATTAAAACTTCTAAAAAAATATGATTATTACAAATCCCAATTTAATAAATCACACCAAACAAAAATCTACTTTTCAAATTTTTATCCAAACAACTCAAATTATTCACAAAAACCAAAAAGTTAAAAAGTAGTATTCGATTCCAATTTTACCCCTATATAATATATCAATTTCCACACCCTTCTATCTACCAAACTCAATCATTGCATACCTATTTAAATAATTTAACACAAAAAAGTCTCCTTTTTCAAAATCTCATCCAAAGACTATTTGATTATAATTCAATCAAATTATAATTTGATAGATTATTTTGCCAAACTAACCTTGAGTATCCCAAAACAAATTGTCATGCCTAGCTGAATATAGTAATATTTTTATCGTTTCAATTTCGAATGGGAAGAGTCCGGAGCTACCTATTCCTTTTTACGAGTCATTTTTTTGGGGTATAATTAAGATCATCAACAAATAAGGTCAAATTAAACCGAAAAAAGTGGGCAACTCGTTTCACGGTCAAACGAGCAAAGTTGATCATATCTTTAGTTTTAAATTCAAATGCGATGAGTTTGGAGTTATGTGTTACTCTTGATGAATTATTTTTCTTTTTAATTGGGTTTTTCAACAAATGAGTTAAAATCAAGCATGAAAGTAAATTTGAGACAAAAAATAAAAAATCATTAAAAAATTAATTTCATACTCACTTTAAGGTCCGATTTAACTTCATTTATTTTATGTGTATATACAAGTATAATTAAAAGGCAAAATAAAAATGACTTATATAAATCAAAATTAATATAATGATGTTAAACTTAAAAATATAAAACAAGAATACAAGAAACGATAGTTCAAAGAGTTTAATTCTCCATTATATATATTCAAGAGTCAATATACACGATAAAGCACACACACTCACATGAACAAAGGGACATAACACAGATACAAATACAATGACATGATAAATTCTTAAAATTTAATTACACAATTTGGCATATATTTTTATGTATAAACAATTAAAAATTTATAAATCTCAATGAAAAATTTAAAAATTATAATATATATTTATAACATGTCATATATATCTTTTTTTGATATAAATCAAAGGTATCCATCGTGAGGAACAGTGACTAATCTCTCCACCGTGGGTCTTCCACTTAGGAGATGTTTGGTACCCGGATTGAAAAAATAGTCCCGGGATTATAAGCTCCAGACTAAAGTAACCCTGCGTTTGGTACGCGAATTAGAAAATTAGTCCCAGAAATATTGTATTCCCGGGAATGCCTTAATCCCATGAAATGACCCAAATTTAATCCCACTCTAGGGGTGAGATTAGCCTAATCCCATGACATAGGATTATTTTTGCTCATCCAAAATGACTTTATTACCTCTAATTACTTTTTTCTCTACAAGCCCCTCCCACTTTTCATCTTTGCCACTAAGTTAAGTATGAGTTTTTATTTTCGTGTTATTTTTAGATTATTACTGGGAATATTGTAAAATAATCATAGGATTATTTTAACTCATCCAAACATATATTTTTATAATACTATGAATCTTATTTCTGTGAATTACATTCCTAGGAATGTGATTCCCGGGAATAAAAAAATAATTCGTGTACTATATGTATTTTTAAGGGTAAACAGCTGGCCACAAATATATGTCTTTATTATTATTATTATTATTATTATTATTATTATTATTATTATTATTATTATTATTATTATTA